>JAVSBV010111403.1:0-21553 GCA_033117975.1 Parotocinclus spilosoma
ACACACACACACACACACACACACACACACACACACACACACACACACACACACACACACACACACACACACAGTTTTTCTGTAGTTCAGCAGCCAATATACAATTGGTGCCTGCAGTTTCCTGCACACACTGCTTACTTAGTAAAACTCAAGCAAACATCAAACACCAAATACACTGCTCACAAAATTCATTAAGAAATATCCCCTAAACTTTGTGAGCAGTACATGTCCTGTATCATTTGGGGTTAAGAATACATTTTTTCCATTACGTTTTTAGCCACAGTATTGTTTTAAAATACCCCAAGCACAGACATGACTCAATCGGTCTGTGATGACCTCAAAAGAATAAAGGTATGACTCAAAACCTTAATGTTAACACCCAGTGGTACTTACAGCTATACTGACTTTCCCTAGGATTTCCTCTGGAATTCTTCGAGCCTCTGTTAGTACCTGATCGAGGGAGCCTCCATCCTGTAACCAGAAATAAAACAAAAACATTAAAACAATATGGAATTTTGTTTACTTTCATCCAAATTGAATTGCATGCAGTTCTTTAGCGATTCAGGTCAACAAAATTATTCTCACCATGTGCTCCATACAGATACTGATCTCACCATCGTTGTAGAAAGCTCCGTAAAAGCCCACGATATAGGGAGAGTTGCACTCATGCAGGACTTGCAGTTCTGTAATAATCTGGTTCCTGATTACCGGCTTGATCTCAAGATGAATTAGCTAAATGAAATAATAGAAACAATATCTAGGATTATTATTTTTAACTCCGCTTTTCATTGTTAGCAGTGCAGAAAACATAGGGAACAGGTAAAGGTGAGCCAAGCTGGAAGGCACCACCAGGATTCAAAACCGATATGGGTGTTTTGATGGCAGACGCTGATATTAAGTGAGCATTGTGAACGATGGAAGATTCGTTTTTTTATGCTGACTAAACTAAGCATAATATGAGAAAAAAAACTGCTGAACTTAAATTAACATTTAAGCTATAAATGCACCATCTGTGTTTGTGCACTATTTCTAATAAATAAAAAGTTATTCGACTAAACCATGACATTTACTGTGTCAGATACCAGCGCCTTGATTATGGGGGGGGGGGGACAAAAAGGGTAAATACTGGCAAAAACAACATTAAAGTAGTGCACATGGTAGCAGCATCTTTCTCTTTTTAATTCCAGTCCTAGTGAGGAGTAGCAAGGTGAAATCAAACGTAGAAATCAAACTTTTCACCTTCACATAAAAGATAAAAGGTCCTGCCCTAACTAATAGTTTTCTCATCATCATTTTGTTTTAAACGGACCACAAATAAACTGTACTCAAGACCTCTCTGAAGATGTTTTAAAGGGCCAGAGCTTGTTTGATGTGTTAACAAGGGCAAATCATACCACAAATCAGTGCTCTAAATCCACTTGAAATGCTCCAAGTTTTAAACCACCCTACATGACCAAATGTAAATGAGAGCCTCCAGGCTCAAATGCAGGTTTTAGCCAATGTCATGTCTAAATTAGTGACTTTTCGTTTATAAACCCAGAGGCATTCTGGAACATGAGGGAAGTAATACAACGGAGCATCTGTTACAACAGCTCAGTATTACTAAAGCTACAGAAACATTTTAACTTTAGTTGACAACTTTAATTCAGATCATATAGATGTCTCTCACCTTTCGGGCCATGATCAGCCCAGAAGGCTTGTGGCAGACTTTATTAACTACACCACCATTCCCTGCACCCAGCTCGCAAATGCGCTGAAAGTCATCGTCCTTAAGCTCTCCCGCTTTGGCTTTCTGTGTGAGGAAAGCCTCCAGACGCTTTTTCTGCTGCTCATCCAGGTCCAGCTCCCCTAGCTTCTTCTGTAAAGCCTCTAAATTTGCTCTAAGAAAGTGCAAAGATGGAATAACGTTGATTCAGAAATCTAGGAATGAGCACGACTATATCTTGCTGTGTATGAACTACTGATTTATGTAGTCCACAAAAGCATGCCATCTGACACATCCAAACTACATCAACTCAGTTATAGCTGGGCAGCAAGCTGTTTTTAGTCTGGGAACACAATTTAATCTTTTACAATCTGCCTAGAGAGAGAAATCAAAAGAACCACCACTGTAAATAACTTTTGGTGAAAATAGTGACATGGACACGCTCAGGCATGTCTGCATGTGTGCAGCTCGTTCACCTCTTCAAGACTGCCTGAACGTTGTGCAGCGTACCACATCCTCAACCCTGACTAGGAAAAACAGGATGCCTTGGTTTGGCTCAGTCTAAAGGGTTTACTCACACAATTCGATCGACCAGCATGTTTGACTAGTGAGATCATGCTGTTGCGATACAGATTGAATAGTGTGAGTAAGCCCTTGGACTGTCAGTGTCAACACATCCTGTTTCTCCTGGACCGGGTCTGGAACTTAATCTGGAATTGACTGAGCACAGGAAGAGTTACAACCACAAGTACATCATATGATTCTGTAATCCCAGCATTCACTCAGGAACTACTGTTTACAGAAGCTGGCTCTTATCAGAGAGCAACCAGAGCTGCTTGCCTTAATCATAATAATTATGGAAAAACAAAGACATTTAGTCCAAAAAAAAGTGAGAAGTCAAACATGGATACTTACTCTGAAGCAGCTCCTATATTTGGGGCTGTGCTCGGTGCATCTCCACTGCATCCTATTACTAGAGGAAGTGGTTTCTTTTTGGGAGCCATATTCACTTTAATAATACAGGCTAATACTTCTAAACTGACTTGCAGCTGATCACGTAGACCTTCATGAGCAAAGTCTCAGACTAGTTAAACCGTGGCTTATTCGAGTCAGACTAGATCGTAAATCATTCAACACGTGCTATTAACAACATAAAAAGACCTTTAGTTGCCTAACTAAAGAGCCATCAAACACAGAGACTGAACAGAAGAAACAGTTTAGCTAGCTCCAAATCAATTCAAACGCGGCTCGAGCTAACAGGTGCTCCAGGATAAGTGCTAACTTGCTAACTAGAGCAGTTCATTAAAAGCTTTAAATTTTAAAATGTACCAAAACCGAACCACAACGCAAGCGCAGAAACACGAAAGCCTTTAAATGATGATTACATTCAGAATGAGTCAATAGTAGATATTATATATACAGACTACAATCCGAAGTATAAACTAGCATGCTACTAACAGGCTAACACGAACAAACAAGTTCCTCTTCTTTAAATCCCTAAGCAAACTTATTAGCGCAACATTTCTCGCTTCATGCGAAATGGTAACATTAACTAGCCAACAAAACTCAAACTCAAAACAGCCTACTAATACCGGCAGTATAAAACAGGTAGGTTCTTACAGCTAATGGGCGCTAACGTTCAATTTCTGTACGACAGGATCTCAAAAAGAGTCGATTCGGTGAATTTGGAATCGATTCCGCCCTTGATTCGATTCATTGCTAGTTAATACTCGTTGCACAGTGTTGCCAGGTGTATGATAATTACCGTATTTACACGGTAATTTGCCCTCTGTACAATATACGATCAATAATCCCCAAAAATGCCAAATATACGATCATTTGAGTTTTTGAATCAGGGTTTTTGTGAAACCTAAAGGCCTGTGTTTCCGGAAATTCAAAGCAGCCAATGCTGAGAGTGGTTAGCACCTCTGCCTCACAGCACGAAGGTCGCCGGTTCAATCCCAGCGTCGAGTGAATTGGGACCTTTCTGTGTGGAGTCGGCATGGCCTCCCCCTGCGTGGGTTTACTTCGGTTTCATCCCACAGTCCAAAGACATGCACGTTAGGTTAATTGGTGTCTCTAAAGTGTCCCTTAGTGTATGGCTGTGTGTGAGTGTGCCCTACGATGGATTGGTGGCCCATCTAGGGTTGTTCTTGCCCTTGCGCCCAGCCGGTCGTGGGCAGTGGCTGGCCCGCGATCCCAAATGGAATAAGTGGAAAAGATAATGAATGAATGAATGTATGGTTCCACTCCAGACCCGGAGGGAGTAATGCAGCCATCATACTTCCACTATCTGCCCTGCTTCAAATTTGGAGTTTTGCTACTGCCCCCCTTCTCTTCCAGCCAAGGTGTTATGTTTTTTCGATGTTGTTTTGATGAGCAAAATGTTAAACTTCTGTTCAGATAGCATTGTCAAATAAGCGCTGTAGATAGTATTTCAGTCGAGTGGCGAGACCAGCCATGTGTCTGTTTGAGGTAACATTAATTAAAAACTGTTCTTTCTACCATTATTAAATATCAACTATACATTCAAACAGGATAAACCAGTCCTAAATCACGCTTAAACAAAATCTGCAATCACACTGGCCAATGGAAAAACAGGTTACTGCTCTTCTTGCTCAGTATCTAGTCAATTAACACGTCTCATGTTTTATCAGGTATTATCCCTGCTCGTCCTGGGTCCAGGGTTGTAGGAATCTGGTACCTATCCCATAGAATACAGGACGCAGGTGGGTGTAAGTATGCCATTGACAGGTTGCCAGTGTATCGCGGTGCTAGTAGGGGTCACCTGATCCCTGAGCAGCCTCCTTTCCCAAAGGCAGAGTCACTTGTATGGCTGTATGATGTACAACCCAGCTGAAATGCACTACACGATGCTGCAGTGGTGGTCTAGATTGTTGGACAGTGGGGGTCTGCATTATCATTCATGAAAGTCCACAAATGCTTCTTACATCTTGAGACTGTGGTAGCCTAGTGGTTAAGGGACTGGACTATGGACCAGAAGGTTCAAATCCCACCTCTTCCACAGTTGGGTCCCTGAGCAAGGCCTTTAACCCACAATTGCTTGGATTGTAAGACTGTATTAATTGTAAGTCGCTCTGGATAAGGGCGTCTGCTAAAAGCTGTAAATGTAAAAAATAGCGAATTAAGCAAAAAAACAAGCTTTAGTCCTGATGAGGATAGAAGGGACCACTGAAACAACACTGCTCGCAAAAATTAGTGGAGATTTCAAAATTAATATGAAGCAGTTTTTAAAAAGTATTTGTTTTATTTCATTAAACAAAATCATAAAGAAAAATGAAAAGTCAAAGAAAAATGTTCGATTACACAAATGAGATGCAAACTAAATTATTGTGAGTAGCAGGTAAGATATTCATGGGGGTGAACAGAAGCATGTCAAACTGGACTGGAGTGCCATACATTGGCTGTTTAGTAGGATGTATGGTCCAGGAGTTCTCGTGGGATCCTCTTCATATCCATTTTGAAATATACCCTAATTTTTGTGAGGCGTGCATATTAGTATCGGGTCCAATATTGACATCATTCACTCATCGGATATCGAGTAGACGAGACAGATCCTCTAACCGATCCATAGTCTTTCCATATTTTACTATGAGCAAACAGAAACTTTTTTTATTCTGCAACTAAGTAAGCAAATAATATTAGCTCTTGGTATAACAAAATGCAGGGATGTATCACATATTTGACGACTGAAATTAAGTTAATTAATAATTGAAAATACCCAAGTATTTATACCAAACAATAATGTTTTTGATGATGCGATAAATTTGGAATATTTAAGAGCACATGAATAAACTGAGATGACCTGACTGTGCTAGTGCTATAACAAATGTTCATCAGGTCAGTCTTATTACCTACATTCTTACTGCCTACATCCAATGTGGGGCACACTCTGTGTATAGCTTCCTAACCGAAAATTTAACCCCAAGACTGGTTAATGAGACAGAAGTGTTATTTAAAGCTTTTTTGGAGGGAAAGCATAACACAAGGAACAGAAATGTACACAGAGGCTTATATTAGGGAAAGTTGTGGTTAGCACATTTGTTCCTTTAAACACATCACCAGAAATAATATTAAAAGAAGAAAAATCTATTCAATTCGTATCGGCAGTTCGGTTTTGGAATCGGATCGGAACTGAAAAAAAAATGCGCATCAGCCCATCACTAATGGTATTCTCCTGGATCTAAATCCCAGTAAAACCAATTGGTGTAAACTAAAGAGAAAAATCAAGAAGAGGCTTAGTCAAAAATGACCTAACAGACTGGGGGATCTCAAAAATATCCATAAAGTCCACTGCATTGCGTACACTTAAGAAATAAAGTACATAAAAGAAAAACCCATAAGAATCGAATCGTGAATTGCATCATGATCAAAGTGTATCGTTTAACTACTGTTAGTAAAGACTGTTATGCCAGGTACAAAAGAATCAAAGAAGTAAACTCTGAAATACACAGCAGGATACGATGTGTCCTGTGCCTAGGTTGATAGTGCTCACCTCAATCCTTTCATCCCACTCGGAAAATGGGATACGGCGACCATAGCTGAGAACATGCCTGCCAATGTCATCACAGGTAGGTGTGGTACCTGAAGGGGAAAGGAAAAGAAAGGATAAAGTGTATGGGAATGAACAGGCAAGACCATGTGTGAATATTTACCTTGCACAATCAGATACAATTACAGCTCATAACCCCTTTGATGTTATCCGAACTTTGTTAGCTCCGTGCACTCAATCAGGGAAAGCCACTAAGAAAGTGTTGTTTGGGCAATGAGCCATTCTCAGCACACACTAACATGGTAATGGCACAAGATTGTAGTGCTGGTACATGTGTTGGAGAACTTTTAAGTGTCAGTGTCCCTTCTGAGTTCCTAAGTAATCAGCAGTTTCCGAAATACTCAGCGTGCCTTGCACCAACAACCACGGCATGTTCAAAGTCGCTTAAATAGCATTTCTTCGCAATTATTCTGATGCTTAGTTTGAACTTTTGAGCAGGTCATTTTGCCCATATCTACATGCCTAAATGCATTTAGCTTCTGCCATGTGATTGGCCGATTAGATATTTGTGTTAAGCGAGTGTATATGTTCATTTATTGATTTCATTAAAATTTGATACACATGGGACCAACTGCATGCGTCTCACCATTCAGCTGTCCCAGTAAACTGGCCTTCAGGGCATTCTTTGCTCTGGCGACATCACTCTCAGTCACTGTGGTGCACAAATTCATCCTGTGACAAAATAAAGAGACAGTTGTTTTTAATACAAAATTACAACACAAAGTCAAGAAGAAATATCTGCTTCATTTCATTCAATGAACAGCCTGTGTAGTCGATGTGTCCAGAGGTACACTGACATACCCAAAGCCGCAACAAGCTTGGTAAAGGTCAACATCTAAAAATAGGGCAAAGGAAAATCACAGTTATAAACTTAAGTATTTATACTCACCAGGCATTCTGACTACAGTGCATCATGTCCTCAATACTGTGTTTGTCTGTTACAAAATAGATTCCCATAAGTCCAGTGTCACTGTAGGTGGTGTGGAAGGCTTGGAAACTCTGGCACAGGTTGCCCTCTACTGACAGACGTGCCAAGCGACTGCTCAGGTGCTACACAAACACACAAACGACACTTCTGTCAGTGGTCATAAAATTGATGTTACAAAAACAATAAATGGGTTGGCCATCTTTATGCTTACAATAATTAGATCAAAAGGTAAGAGTGGTATGGGTGAGCGTAACTCAATCGAGTCAACTGGCCAAGGAATATACAAGTTGTCAGTGACTAGTTTAGTTTACAGCAGATCAAACCAAGATAGCAACCATCATCATGCCATGCCATGATTAAGTCACTTGCATCACATTTCTTCCTATGTCTGAAAAACATTACCTGAAGCTCTTGACCCGTGCATGATTTTATGCAATTCTGCGAAAAGCTTAGTATTTAGCAGTCTGATGGTGCAGGTAATCCGATATTCCTAATAAGGTTGCCAGTAAGTTCATGGATATTCATTTTCAGTTCAATTCTGGTCAACTTAAATTTACATCATAGTGTAGCTGCCCTTATGCCGAGCAGCTTCCAACGAACACATCCTTCCAAAGTACAAGTAATTTGGGCTTTGTTCAAAGGCCTTTTACTGGCAGTTTGAACCCTTGAATGTCTGGTTAGTAGTATATTACTTTTACTATTCATTCACAATTGACTTAAAAAAAAGACTAAGGAGCAGAAACAAGTTAAATAAAAGCAAACTCAACACAGCTAGATGTTGAGGCCATCACTGAACCAGGGACATCTGAGAACAACTTTTGCTTTTTAACACCTGCTATTACTACATTACTACTTGCAGAAATATGTGTACAATAATGTCAACTCTTGAAAACATGTAATTTAAAAAAAATTGTATAGCATTGTCTTAAACCATTTTCAAATGAGTAATCCTGTGGCCATAACTAACCTTGCCTCCTCCAAATGTGACATCGTAGTTGCCGATAATGGAATTGGCAATCATGAGAGGCACAATGTCTGGACTGCCTGCTCCAGCTCCCTCTACTGCAATTGCAACGTGTGCCAGAGGCAGTGCATCATCACGCATTCGGATCTGAAGAACAAAACAAACAACAGACAGAAGAAAAGTTAATTAATGCACAAGACAATACAATAAAAATGAGTTTGGCATGTAGGTTTAGCACCACATACAAGACAGAGCCTGCTTTTCCACACCAAATTATGTTTTTGTTTGTCTTATATACACACTCCTCAATACCTCACTTCCAGTGAAGCGGCAAGGGGACAGCATGGGCACGGCATTGTCCTGATACTCAAATGAAACGCCACTTAAGTGCTGCCTTGCCAGTCCCACCAATTCCTCATGATTAACACCTACAATAATGCAACAGACAAATTATAACTACAGTGGCATTTCAATACATCTAGAATTTAGGAGAGAGAGAGACAGAGACAGACAGACAGACAGAGACAGATCAAAATACCTCCAGCAGCAGCCAGCACTATGCGAGGAGCCTTGTAGTGACTGTTGATGTACTCTACCAGATCCTGACGAGTTAGAGTTCTAATAAAAAGAGATTATGGCAAAGGCATTAGGCAGTTTACTAGTGGTGTTTCAACAAGGCATATAGAATCAAACACCAATAAAAAGCCAGTGGCAGAAAAAGCCCATGATGGAAGAATTCAGTAATTCCTGATTGCAATGTATTAATAAGCACAGAAATAGCACTTGCAATCAGAATACTGTTATCGCAATTGCATTATTACATTTAATAACCTCGTAAGAATTAAACTTTTACAAAGTCAATCATAAAGGCCTGTGTAATTCTGGCAAATACATTAAGAAATGCACCAGAATTTAAATTTGAAATAAGTAAACTCCCATAAATTTCACTGCCAACCCACTAAAGTTATTTCAAGCTACCTCCCCCCATAATAATACAAAAAACACTTGCTGCTTCTTTTACTGAGAAATAACAGTTGACTGCTGGTCCACTTTAAACCACCAAGACAAGCTACAATATCCGATAAATGCCTGTATACCTGGCATTCTGAGATGGCCCCAGCACACTCTGACTCAGGGTTGTGCCTTGGAAAGCTGTGGCATGAAGCAGATCAAGGCAGACTTCCTGCAGACTGGAGTCTACTTCCTCTAGTTCTCTAAGGACCACCCCCCTCTGCTGTTCAACCTCAGCCTCACTCAGGGACGCGCTCTGTACCACCTCAGACAAAAGTTCCACCGCTAGACAGATCATAAGATGAAACCTTATTAATACATTTTTAAAAATCATTAGATTACAATATATGTATGTAAATTTTGGTTGACAGTGAAGGACAATGCTGCAAAGCATCATCTAACATTTAGTAATTTAGTGTGGTGCAAAAACATCAGATCAAAGTGGCACAAATTTACATCTAGTCAAATGAGCCATGAATCTCATTTATCATTGTCAAATTTACTCTCTGAAAAGCTGGCCCAGTCAACGGGCACACAAATTACAAAGTAAATTAAGCATGCACATATTATTTATGTTTTCTACAGTAATAAACATTCATGCCCTATGAGTACAGTGTAGTTTTGCACAGATCATCAATATATTGCCTTATTTTAGAGCAGAAAGCAGTGTATAGTCATGAGTCATGAAATATGCCTTGTGGAAGGGAAACAGGTGAGAAAGAAAGACTCTTGGTTATGACATTCAGATTCTACCTTGAATGTCTGAAGGGCAAATCAATGTCATACATCAAAAGTTAGATTTATTTATTGTACACAAACTGTGGCATTAAAATTTTGAAAACAATCGTATGTTAATGAACAGCTACTTTCCACCGATTGGTGATCTAAATACTTTTTAATAGCTATTTCAGGCAAACTTGGAGGTTTAAATGTGTGTTGATAGAAAATGAAAATATTTACCTTATTCATAGTGTACAATCCGACATATACCTTGGGCAGCAGATACGCTGATTTTGATACTCAGAGCTGTACATGTCAGCACATGGGTACAGAACTGCAATATCTGAAACAATATTTTGAACAAACCTTTTGGTAGATCCTTAGAAAGGGTCTTCATGTAGTAGGCAGTGTGCTCACGAGTAGTGTACGCACTAAGATGTGCCCCAATAGATTCTACTGCTGACTCAAGAGCAGACTGAGGATGCTTCTTTGTTCCCTTCATTTGGGGGGGAAATAAAATGGATGAATGTAATTTAAGTACAGAAAATATTTGCCATGTAATGTAGAGCAGAACAGAAAAACGCAAAATGTCATACCTTGAAAGCCAAATGCTCCAAGAAAAATCCAGCACCATTGTTCTTTTCTGACTCATATCGGCTACCAGCACTAATATACAGGCCAACCTAAATGATGTTGCGAGGATGAGTTAGAAAATACTCATGTCAATAACAAAACATTTTAATAACATTTGCGCCAATGTGATTGATCTGTATATTGCCTGAATCACAGACAACCTACTTGAAATGCAGTTGTAGAAATACAGTAAAACAATCAATGAGTTCTATACAATATATTTAATCAACCTGCCATGATTATTTAATTACAAATACTGTCCTTGTATCATGAGATTGCAGAGAATATAACAATGGATAATAAGTTAAAAAACATTTTGGAATATTCTAGTAAAGTCAAAACAAGTACTGTTGAACTTGTGCAAAGACTTGACATGCAGGGACATTCAATTCATGCATGCTTTTATATTTCAGACTTATCCTCTCTACCTTGAGACGCTAAATCAGAAGGAGTGGACTAATTAGTAATTTTGCACTTCAGTAGAATTATGCCCGTACTACTGAATGCCACAGTTTTAATATACACTCTCTATGACATTACCAAAACAAAGTCAGCAATTTATTTAGTGCTATAATCAAATACCATTTAGGCTTCCTCTTTGTATAAGATAACAGTATGTTTGACAAATCCAGTGTTACTTTAATTATATTTTATATGCAACAACTCAGCAATAAAAACTGCTGGCCCCGATGACCTAAAACAAGAAATTAATAACGTGTGCTTTCTTACAGTGCAGGTGGCATGACCAGTCTCCTCCGATGCAACTCTCAATCCATTTTCCAGGGTGGTGACATGTGTCTCTGGAGCACCCAGGAGACTTTGGGCATATGACACAGATGCCTGACCCCGTCTCAGAGAGAGCAGTAAAGGCTGTGAGAACAGATAGACAGTAAAATGTTGCTTGGCACTTCTTTACCCAGCCCAGACCGCCATAGCCATGGCAGTTAAGCATTGTCTCGATTTAGTCTTAGGTGTCGCTTTCTGTGGTTTGGATGCTGCCTTCGCCACAGTTTAGAAGTCAACATATTTAATTTGGCCAATGGAGGTTCAACAAGTAAAACCACTTGAGAAATATATGGCAGCATGTGAAACTGCATAAATCTTAAAATACCACCACAGAAGTGACTCTTGTAAATCATTTACAGGTGGAGTAAATTGGACACGGAGACCTGTATTAGTAAATCAATTCTGTTACATAACAGTGTAATTTGTTAAACACTGTAATTGTTTAGCATGTAACTTTTGCACAATCACGATTTTGGAATGGATGACCACTGTCTTATCCCACTAAATTACAATGCATTATCGAAAACAGAACTTTTCCTAAAAGATGGATTAACTGTGAACTGATATATTTTAACTATAATGATGATGTATGATTCTTTGGCCATGTAGTAGCTGATACATCTGATGTAACATATAAAGGAATAGGCACATATAATGGGACATTATGGAGAAAGAAAGGGAAAAAAAAAAAAAGATTGGACACACTGAGAAGTGTGCGCTGGTGCTAACCCATGTCATATTTTGACTAAAGTATGTCACGTAAGGTGTTGTGGAAAAGGGATATGTCACCTTTAATGAAGCGCTGGACTTAGGCTGCTCACAAAAATTAGGGAATATTTGAAAATGAAATATCCCATGAGGAAATATAGCCTAATTTTTCTAAGCAGTGTATTTACATATCAAGTACAATTATTTTTTTTTACTGTAACATGGCTGTCCAGTTTATTTTGGTACAAGTGAACATGCAAGTGGGCAAAATCTCAGGATGGAATTCAGACAAAATCCTGTAACATCCGGTCAGCAGTGTGAATCCATTTCAAACTTGTCAACAAACACTAGCCATCTGCTCACAAACACTGGATATTTCATAATTCATTTTTGTGAGCAGTATGTCAAGACCAGGTACTGTGCGTGTGACAAATCCAATACGGGACTGCTTTGCTGCTAAAGCAATGCTGCTCAGTCACCTTTAATTGCATGTACAACTTTGATTTCAAGACCGATAATATTCGCTAGCTTGCACGTTGGATAGGAAAGTTCTAAAATATATCATGACAGTACAGTATATCGCAAAATGAATGCAGTCCAATCGCTCAGGCCTGGGAGCTATTGTAGATAGCAGAGCAGCTTTGAATGACCTTGTGAACAATTTAAAACTCAAACAACTCTTAAAAAGTACAAAATAAACAGGATCTCAAAAATGTTCTTAAAAAAATATACATATATTATCAGTGCAAACCCCGATCTACTCGATTGACAGTTTAATATATCTTAAATAACGGAAGGTCGAGGAACGCTACCGGCTAGCGTTAGCTTCACTGACCTGTTAGCCAACATGCTAATGTAGCTGTGTACCAACGACCCGTACATGATATATATTGCAGCACTAACCATTAAAACATCACACAGTGTAAACACATACACACCGGGAGAATAGTGGATATTCAGACTAACTGACTAATATTATATTGCTATGGTGACTTTAATGTTTTCAACAAATCCAATAACACTACTACGGAAGTCATGTGAAAGACAAACGACTTGTTAAGGACAGAATTGACCACATTTCAACTGAACCTGTTTATGAAAAATCTCCTTAAAAATTCCAAACAACGTACAGACCAAAAATTACTTACGCTACGAGCTTTAGCCAAAGCACGGCCCAGAGCTCCTCCGAAGCGGCACACGGACGCTGCCATCTTTTCCCCTCAACAGAGACAACCAGAATGCGCATGCGTTCTGTACCGGCTACGTCCAAACGCTGCAAATACGTTCTGTTAAGCTTTTCTTTCTGCAATTACATTCTTTAACAAACAAAAAAGAATAGGTATATATATTATCTTGTTTCTACACTTATTCTTTATTTTATCATTCCAATTACCAATTGTATTATTCCAATTACCATAAAGAAGCAATTTGCACTTCTTCAATTATAGACTGTCGTCATCTGTTTCTCTGCATTCTGTTTACATTTATATTCACATTATTTAGCAGAATGAAAATTGATAGTTCAAGTGCTGCAAGGTAGGAGGGTGCAGTTCCAGTTTTGGCTTTGTAGGCAAGCATCAGTGTTTTAAATCTGATGCAAGCAGCTACAAAGTGAGCCTGTTAATTCCATTTATTCTGTTTTCCCAGACCACTACAGATCATTAACTATTTGGGTGGTACGACTGGATCAGACACAGCAGTGCTGCCAGAGTTTTTAAACACTCACTATAAACTGTGACACATTTACCATATTGCTCCACATGGTTGATGTAAGTCAGTGACAGTAGCTCATCTGTTGCTGCACAGTTTGTGCTAGTCATCCTCTAAGTCATCCTCTCAGTTGTCACTCGATGTTTCATACAGGTTGGTGCACTATTTTCTGGCCAGCAGTGACACTGATATGTTTAAAAAATCCATAAAACATACTAACACCACCACCACCACCAGACCTGAGAATGATCAATAACCCAAATACTGTAGTACCTGATCTGTGCTAATCCATCAAAGAAAGTTGTTCGATTACACAAATAAGATGCAAACTCAATTATCCTGATTAAGTAACAAGTGCCATTTATGGGGAGAGTATCTTCAAATCTTTCTTGGAGCTGATAATAAATATGTTTAAATGCATTAAATTCTTTAAAAAAAAAACATTGTTCCTCAAAAAAGAAACACACATTAAAGCACCACGATCATATCAGTGTCACTGTAGTGCTGAACATGATCCACCACACAAATACAATACCTGATCTGTACTGATTATTAGAGAACAGCGTAAAGGGGACGAACAAAGTATGTAGTTCAGTGTTAGATATCTCTGATATTTCTTAGATACCTTCTTGTACTATTTTACTTTACATTAATTTCGAATTCATGTTCAATAGTCATTAATATCCCTTCCTGCTGAAACATCAAATACATATTTATGTTGTATTCTGAGCACTATTATGCTGGCCATATTTACCAGCAAGAACTGTATGAGTTAACTACCTAAGCCAGCACATAACCAACATGGAATTGGGAACTTGCATTTTCTTGTTTTTGTTGATCAGCATCCGAAACACAAGGCATTTTACAAAAGAGACATTTCAAACAGGCATATTCTTACCACAAATTTAGTTTACTGCATTCAAGGTTGCCATATATTTTACTCCTTTAGATGGCGCGCGTTACAAATGTTTAACTAGAGCGAGCCTGCTATACACGTTTATCACTAAATAGAACTGGAACAGTAGACTTTTTTAAAACTGTTTTTACAAATATTGATAATATGTATTCTAATTATAAGATCAATATAATAATAAAGGAGGCCTACTAGACTATGGGTGTATATATTCTTGAACGCTTACAAAAGAAAAAAAGGGGGAAAGCAATTTTTCAGGTACTTTCCAAGAGAACGAAAGAATCAGTCTCTCAAGGTTGGCTTAGCAAATATGACTTATTCCATATTAGGACTTATGCTTTAAATCATTCCTAGGGGGTATAAGGCTTTACCAGATGACTGGAATTGTGGATCAAGCGCACATATCCCCTTAGGCTGCTTAAAGTTATTTTTATTTCAGTAAGTTAGTGGAGTCAGTTAGGTTAGGATGGAACAGATGTGTCAGAGCTTTACTCAGACCACTACAGAGGACATGTATCAACCAAGAATGTGCTACAGGATTAACAGTGAAAAAACGACAACATGGTAATATCATTATGAGCCTCAGGCCGAATCATTAGTGCTTTGCCTATTTTTTGTTTGCTTTCTTTAAATTTTAAATCCAGGGCAGTTGTGTTCTCTATTGACTCAGAGCACAGCTTTTTGGACTTATTTTACCATAATGAGCGTTTGTTGACTCTGTCACTCTGATCTCTGTTCTCCCAGGTTTTTGTACAGGTGTTTCATACGCTTCCTTGCAACAAAACTACCCCCTGATTCATCACATTCTTTTTAGTTACTGTCTTTGCATATCATTTTTGTGGTATAACCTATTCTGTTTTTATAGACAGTTTTTAAGACATTTGTGTCCTTTGTTAAAGTGAGCAAAATAAACCCAAAAAACTAAAAAGAGGCATCAATGGTTCAATAACAGTAGCTATAAGTGGGTAGTGAACATAGCTTAAATAATTATGGGGACATGTTTACGTGGATGACAGTGTCAGCTCAGAGATGGGGATGTAAAAATATGTGGTTGGCACAGTACAACATTATGTATATGTTCTCTATAACAGGTTCTTTATGGAAGTATGGGTCTATTATGATAAGGCGGTGTATTGGACTTTTATCTGAGCATTTCAGAGAAACATCTCCAGCTTTCCTCCTACTCCACCTCCATTGCTACATTCCAGGGAGGGATACATAGAGAAAGACATAGAGAGAAGAGAGCGTTCTCTGTGTAAGGAAGGTCACTCCCCATATCTCGTAATCACAGAGCTCTATTGTCTAATTCAGAATATTTAGACAATTCTGATGTCATAGTTTGTCATTCCCAGAGCTGACTTGTACTGGGGGGTAGGCTGGTGTGTGTGTGTGCTTGTTCATCCCCACACACATTTAAATTGACATATGCTATATGGCCAAACGAATGTGGACACATCTTCTAAGAAGTGATCTTTGTTATTTCAGTTTTATAGTATAAATCATACAAACATGCAATGGGTTAAATTAGTTGAATGAGGTGTGCTGAGGTTCTTAGAGTTTTCATCTCCCAAACAAGTTATTTAATCAACTTTCTGTCCTGCTTTCCAAAAACAGTCCATAAAGAATGGTTTGATAAATCTTATAGAAGATGTGGGTGTCTTGTAATTTTACATTAACCATAAAACTTTAGGAACTAGAATATCTGAAAACTGTTGTAGCAACAAAAGGGGCAGACTCCACATTAGGCCAATGTTTTTAATACAATTTTGGGGGGTAATCTTTTAGGTATATAGTATAGCTATTACACAGAGACACAAATTTATTTTAGGGCTAAGGGCAAATAGTTTTGAGAACATTTATTTACAGTTTCCACATCTATCCTTCTTAATTTTTACTTTACCATCTCAGTTTCAAATAGACAATACACACCCTCTCAATTCAGACACTCACTAGCTCAAATTTTTCTCATAGTATTTTCTTGTCATCCTACCAGAGGTCCTGCATATACCACCCCTTATTACCCTCTTCTCATTGGCTGCTATTTGAATATGATTTGCATGTCATTTGAATGGCAGTTGAAGGGTGTTTGTGCTTCCTAGTCAATTTTAGAGGGCATGCAAATTGAACTTTTACTTTAAAGGACAGGTGAGGTGATTTCTTTACAGTCTTATTCTGGGGGATGATGTAAAAGTAAGGAAGTGTGATAGTATGAATGGGTGTTTGTCTGAGTCTCATTTTCATAACGTGACAGCAAAACCATGTGGCATTCAGAAATAATCATGAAGGTAATACATATTTTCTAAGGGACAAGAAAGTTGTGTTGAGGTGAGAATCAATAGGCAATAATCATATGGTTATACAGCATCAATGCAAACCAATACAGTTCTTTAAATATGGTGGAAAAATAACAGCTTTTAAATGTAATAATTCAGTGTAAAGTTTAAAAAATGCTATTTAAGCCTTTTGATTGATCTGCATTAATTTTGAAGTTCTGTATTAATGCAATAATGTGTGCTCTTAACTTCCCCCTAGTCATACAAATTGGGAATGGGAATAAAAAATGAGATTAATCTTTATGTAAATAACACTGTATATTGCACTTCTGGTTGGATGCTAACTGCATTTCATTGGCTCTGTACTTGTACTTAGCACAGTGACAATAAAGTTGAATCTAATCAAATTAAATCGAATCTAATCTCGTAGGGTACACACACACAGTCATGCACACAGTCACACACTAATGGCCACTCTAGAGACACCAAGTAACCTAACACGTGTGTCTTTGGAATGTGGGAGGGAAACCGGAGCACCTGAAGTAAACCCACACAGATACAGAGAGGACATGCAGACTCCACACAGAAATGACCCAGGCCACTTCACCCTATGGCTGGACCTGGGACCTTCTTGCAGTGATGAAGCGGTGCTATCCACTGAGTCACCGTGCTGCCCTGAACAGTAAATCATAGGTTACAATTGCTTGCCTCATGTTAGTTTGGGCTAGGACTTGGATGATGACCACACTTTATGAGTAATTACAGCAGGATTTCCAATGAATTCACAAGTTTTGTATGACAGCAAGAAAAGTAAATTTCTCAGGATTTAGATAATTTTCAAAGTTGCAGGGCCCAAAGTGTACCAAGAAAATATCCCACTCTTTTTTACACCATTACAAGCAGCCCGAACCACTGATACAGGGTAGGATGGAACCATGCTTATCTGTTTCTTACACCAAATACTGACCCTATCATCTGAATGTCACATCAGTAATCAAGATGCATCAGACCAGGCAACATTTTCCAATCTTCTGTAATCCAATTATGGTGAGCCTATGTGTTGCCTAGCACCCGGAGTGGTCTTCTTGATGCAGTAGCTGAATATACACTGTAAATACCTATATATGTATTTAATTTGCCTACATACATAAATTGTACGCAAACTATCACTGTTTAAAAGCAGCCAGAAAATACTCAACCCTCATTACATTAAAGTTTTCATGGTGACAAAGACAAAACACTTCTAATCCAACTAAAATGAGATTAGGGATGAATGAAATTCAGCAAGTTTGATGATTTATATAATGTATATAGTGTATAATGATTTATACACTTTCAATTAGAAGTATCTTTTCCATCTTCTTCTTTTTTTGTCATAACTGCATTAAGATCTTTTTTATTTTATTCCTTTCTTTCAGAAATAAATTGCTTAATCACACACCCACTCATGAACACTTTGTCAGTTGAGTTCATTCTATTACATTCCACTCCATCACATCAGTGTGTGTTTTGTGTGTTACAGAGCAACAGAGCAACACAGTTTCCAATGTTTCAAACATTTCTCATGCTTAGGTGGTGCAACTTTGTTGAAGCACTGGCTTATTTGGCATGATTTTAGGCTTATAAAGATCCCGTCACCATGAAAAAGAGATAACATTCATTAGATAAGAACAGATAGACGGTTAGGCTGCAGACAGGGGCAGGGTTTCCAAGTGTTCTCTTTTGTTCATTCACATGGATCTTTAAGAATTCTGTTAGGTATTAATTTATATCCATCCCCAGAAAAAAAGCATACAAAATCATAACTATCTGATATAACAAGAGATAAAAATAGTTTAGTTGCCAAAGTTGTACATTATCTTATCTCTTATTAACTCCTAACACAGGGCTCTGTTTCCTGCATAGTACTGATAGACTGAGTGTGGATAGGGTGGAGAGTGCTTGTGATGCTCCCATGCTGTGAGAACCTTTGGACCAGAGGAACTCATGGACATTCTCTAGTAACCTGGTTATTATCTTCTTTATCATTATCATCTTCTATGCTCACCTAATCTGCCACCCAGAGAGAGAGAGGGAAAGGGAGGGAGAGAGAGGGAGAGGGAGGGAGAGAAATAGAGAGAGAGAGAGAGAGAGAGAGAGAGAGAGCGGGAGGGAGAGAGAGTGAGGGTGGGGGTGGAGGAGAAGGAGAGCAACAAAAGTGTTCTAAATTTAGTGTTGACTGGGCTTTTTTCTCTTTGTCCTTATAAAGCGCTGTGGCAAAATTGTTTTGTGTGTGTGTGTGTGGAGTATCCCCAGCTTCACTGGTCCTTGTCAGGGAGAGAGCAACACAGCCAGCGTCTGTTTCAGCATGCTTTTATTTTCTCTGTCTTTGGAATAAAAAAATGGTGGATGTTTATTTAATGAATTTCTTGACTAAGGATAAAATAAAACGAAACCAGAATCAGGACAGTGGCTAGAGGGGACAAATCTTAGTTAAAGGCAGAAAGAAGGACTGAGATACAGTTGGAAGAGAAGAAACAGGAAAGTTCTGGCTGTACAACAAGGAGATGCCTTTAGTTGCTTTGAGTGGTTATGCAGTTACACAGCAACATGGTTTCCTGCAGGGAATTATTTCGTTCTCTTTGTTTATAAAACTGTCATGTTTGCTCTTTAAATTGTAATGTTGCTAGTTAGGTTGTCCTTGTTCAGTGACAAAGGAAAGGCCAGTCATGTTTGTGTATGGCAATTTTCAGCAATGTTAATGTCAATAAAGGAATACTCCAACATTAGTTACAACTATATATTTACCAACATAAATATTTATATTATAGAAACAATTATTGCACTTTGGCAATACAATGAGACAAAACATTTGGAAATGGTTTTAATGCTCTTATCTAGATCAAACCAACTTTCAAAATGCAGAGCAATCCTGTAAATAATCATTTTAACCTATTTTTGTTTAAACAGAGCTTTGTGGTAAATATGTTCATAAATCACATGTTGGCCAAACTGTAACAAAGTTATTATTTATAAATTATTAGTTATTAGTTATTATTTATAAATTATAATTATACAAAATGATTGCAGCAGAAAACAGTTCCTAAATGACTTTCAAATTTACAGTATGCAGTTTTTGTCCTCATCCAACTTAGAGCTCAGCTTTTACATTTACTTTGACTTTAATTTAATTGCAGATAGAACGAATCTGAGATATTTCATGTTTTACCTGGTCAACTTCATTTCATTAATAATTTAATTGTTAATAAGCTAAATAAAGCTAAATAAAATCAATTGCAGGCCTGAAAGTTGGGATTTCAAAGATTTTCCACTTTGTAATGTTGCCATTCCTTTTCACCACACATCACCAAGCGATTTAATGCTTCAGGTGTTATTTTGTCTTTTTTTTATGCAAACACATCTTAAGGTGTGCAACAGTATGGGGCCATCGTTGTCGCATTTTTTCGTTTTAAAACTGTCCACAAATTGTCTCTTGGGGACAGGTTAGGACTGCAGACAGGCCCTCTTAAAAGATTAGATGAAGAAACATGAGTATTCCTTAAGGCATGTACTGCACAAGATCAACTGGTTGAATTTCTCAGTATGATCTGGAAAGCCAGTAAACAAAGCAAAGGGATATATCAAGGTTTCTCTGTATACATCCCATGTCACAACCAATACAACATCTGCCACATATTTTTTCTTACTTAGTACACGTAAATTGTTCTGTCACCCTCTGACATCAATAAGCCTCTAAATGTCACAGCTTGTCAAGTACAAATGTTCTTTAGGACATTTCCAGATGACAAGAAGTGATGAGAAGCCATTGACACTGTTTCGTCATTCAGCTGTTTCTGGATGACAGCAGCGACTGGACTCTGTGCCCATGTATATATGTGAGTGGGAATTAAACAGCACCAACAGACAACAGCTCCTTTGTGAGCACAATCATTTACTAATGACACCAGGTGTGTAATGGCAAGTAATAAATGATGCATTTAGTTGGTCTTGTCCTCACTCTACTTCCCCAAAACACACATCACACACTAGGATGGGAACTATGTTTCTCAAATGTACTTAGAATAAAAAAACTTACATTGATGAACATGGATAAAAATAAAAATGTTGTTTTGCTTTTCCTTGTTTTGTCTTGACCCCACTAAGTGGAATGTAGTCAGTATTATTTGCTTTACTTTTCTATTTTGTGTTTTCAAAAATATTTGAATGAAAGGTATCATAAATTAACCAACAGTTATTTCACCTCACAAAGCTTTATGTTTGTCACTACTGTGAATTTCTGACCTAGTTTACTGCTGGTTCTGTGGTTTCATAAAGCCTGACTAGAGCAATGGCCTTCTTTACATGTTTTTTTTCCCTTTGCAGAAACGGACACATTATCATAACACCTTATAAAGCAACAAAAATAACAAACTCAATAGAAAAATATAGCAAAAAATAAATCACTTGGCAACAATATATATATATATACTGCCATTCACAGTGATTTACACTAGAATGAAATACATTTATTGTCTTTATACTAACGTACAGTGCATCCGGAAAGTATTCACAGCGCTTTACTTTTTCCACATTTTGTTACGTTACAGCCTTATTACAAATTGTATTAAATTAATCTTTTTCCTCAAAATT
>JAVSBV010111447.1:0-21534 GCA_033117975.1 Parotocinclus spilosoma
AAACATTTAATATGTTACATAGCACGTCCCGTCTTGTAACATAGGGCATGTTCGTTTAATCGGACCAGCCGGTTATTTGGACCAAAAATGGCCCCATTAACCGGAATCGACTGTATATGATCAGTGTTCAAAGAAAACTGACCAACAACAACGTTTTTATTATAAAGAGGCATATTAATCCTGTTTAATTTATTAAGTTAAAGTGCAGGAAGTTTGAAATAAAAACCCTTTATTATGTATGGGATAATATTTAAATAGCAGTTTTTTCAGAGTCTGTTACTACTGGACCCAACAGTGCCAACATGGTAGGAGCTACGTTTGAACTGGACCTTCTGGTACACAGTCCAGTCTGGTCCACTCGCGTGCTAGGCTACCACAATCTATTACACTCACATTTCATGCCTGTTTAATCCAATTCGGGGTCAGTTTTGGGGGGCAAGGCAGGACCCAACCCTAGACAAGGGGGCAGTTCTTTATAGGGCACCCACTCATTCACGTTGCGCCACTTTAGAGATGCCTTTTGATCTAACGCATGTCTTTGGAATGTCTGAGGAATCTATAAGACCTAAAGGAAGACCTGGGGAGAACATACCAACCATACCAATATTAATAATAGTAATATGATTAAAACTACGATAACCTTTGTGTTTGAAATTTTAATAATAAGTAGCTCAGTCTAATTATCCAGTGGAAATATCTTTTTTTGCCACACAACTCTGCAAATTAAGACACTTGCGTGTTTGTGAGTCTGTTTGTCCTCTTTTCTGGATGCTGTATGTGTGTTTGTGTTTGCGTTGTGTTATAGACCGTCTGCTTTAATTCTCTTTATTAGTGAGAGACAGCGAGGTGTTTCCTTTAGAAACCAGGTCCACCCTGTAATGAGGAACGGGTGGCATTGGCCTGGCATCGTTCCATCACCCTGGCAGTCTGAATGTGGTAGGACGGGTGAGTTGGAACGCTGTGGATCTCTGGATCGTCAGTAAACGCTCTTCATTAGTGGCTTTTCCCTTTGCATAATGAATGAAGCGGCGGTATAAAGTTGCTGCATATTTAAATACGCTGGCCTCTGTTGGTGCTTTAGAGCCGGAGTGTTTACTGCAGTCGTTTGAAATTCATAGAAATGTAATGGAGTGTGAATTTACCAGACTGTACGATCTACGCACCATATGCTGCGTTCTTTAGCTGTTTTTTTTTTTTTTTTCTCGATGTTTCTAAGCTGCCAGCCACGGAGCGTCGTTTTGCACCGTCGATTGGCGACTGTGGATTTGTGCCTGGCGCTGGCACTGATAAATGAGCTTCCGATAAAACTACTGTGACAAAAAGTCCACTAGCACTACCCCGAGGCGTTCCTGGGGGGGATTTTGCGAGCGTCGTCAGCACCCCGGCTTTACTTTGCCTCTTTTTTTAAAGCAGTGCTTTGATTACATTTACATTTTTTACATTGCCTTGAATAAATGAGGCGTAGCGAACAGACACTATGCGAAATATAAACCATAGAATTAATTGTTTATTTATTTAACGCCACGTCGGCATCAGTGGCTGTTTGACACAGGAGCGAGGTACTAACGATAGTCATAAATATTTATACTGGGGACTGTTTAGAGTCACCAATTGACCAAACGTATGTCTTTGGGCTGTGAACAGAAACTGAAGTAAATCCATGCGGATACGGGGAGGACATGCAAGCATCACCCAGGCAGACTCCGAGGGTGGGATCGAACCCGGGGAAAATAAATTAACTGGACTTATAAGACAGCCTAACTCGTGCTGTTTCTATTTCTGTTATTACGTGGTGTTTAAGATTTTTTGTATATATTGTTCACAAAATCAAAAATAATAAACATATGAAATGCCTACAACAGTAAAAAAGAACGAGGAAAAACACAAAGAAAATTCTGGAACATGACAGAGAAAAATATAAATATAGACAATAATAATGCAAAAAAGAAAACACCGACCCAAACAAAAAGGTAAAATATAACAATATGGAATAATAAAAGTTTAAAATGTGCAGGAAAAAAGGAAAACCCCCAGAAGAAAACAAAAAGGGAAATAAATAAAAAATATGCAATAATACAATTTTAAAATATGCAAAAAAAAAAAGAAAACCCCCAGAACCAAACAAAATGGAAAATAAAAAAAAAAAATATTGAGTAATGAAATTTAAAAAGTGCAAAAAAAGAAAACCCACAGAACCAAGAAAAGAGAGAAAAGAAATACGGAATAATAAAATTTAAAAAAGTGCAAAAATAAGAGAACCCACAGAACCAAGATAAGAGAGAAAAAAAATAAAATATAGAATAATAACAATAATAATAATGAAATAATAATAAAAAATGTGCGACCCAAGGACCAAACAAAAAGGGAAATCAATAAAACATGTGGAATAATAAAATAAAAAAACCCACCCACCCAGAACCATCAATGGAGAGTTAAACAACAAAATTAAATAACAACTGTAATAATTGCAAAAAATCCTTCATAACAAAACAAATAATAAACGAGAAAAAGCAGCTCCCGGAGGAACTGTGTTTGTGTGTTCCGTCGGTGCCATTGTTTCTGGCCTGGGCAGGTCTGAGACCCGGCCGATTCCGGTCGAGCCTAGGTTCGAGTCCTGGGAGGTCGTGGTCGGGCTACGACCCGAGACCCGGTTTTGACATCACTGTGGGGCCTTTCAAAATGAATGGGGGGATTTTTTAAAGAGTGATAAAAAGTGAACGGAGCTTCAGATCACTTTAAAAATTAACTTGGCTGGTGACCTCAAAGCCGGGTCCAACTGATCCGATTTTCGTGTTTATAGCTTAAAAATTGTCCGAGCTACAGCAGTTTAAAAACAGCCCTATTCATTGTCTATGGGATTTTTATGCCAGAAAATCGGGGGCACCGGGTGCATGTTTCGAGATATCTCTTAGCTATGAACAAGTACACTTCTCCTGAACATCCTGGACGTTTCTGCGTTTGTCCCGTGTCGATATGTTGAAAGCTCTATTAGGAGATACTGACCGAAAATTGGTGGAATAATAAAAAAATCGGATAACAATATGTGTTGCTACAGCAACACACTTAACTACAACCCCAAATCTGAAAAGTATGGCCAGTATGGAAAATGCATATAAAAAATACAAAATGTTTCTTATATTTATTTTGTTAATTTGTATTCATTTTAATTTAATTTCTTTGCAGACAGTATCTCAGGTCCATATTGTCTGTATGTAAATAAAAGTCAAAGTAAATGTAAAATACACTATGTGTTTTTAATATGCATTTTCCATGCTGTCCAATTGTTTTCTGATTTGGGGTTGTACAATCACTGCTCCTGTAAATGTCACAATAAACTGTCTGCCGATCTGATGTAATGCATTAGGGTGACTTAGATCGTACACTCTATTTAGTGTACTTGTACTTCGGTTGTTTTTTTTACAAATTTTAATGTTGAATAGTTTCCGCAGTGATTCATGATATAATCATATTGTGATGAGTATTGAGTATTGAGTATTGTAATGAGTAATGAGTATTGTATCGTGAAGTCTTTTCTAATACCCAAGCCTAATATACACCCTGTTTTTTGTTCTGTTCAGATACTATTATTATTAGTATTATTATTATTCTTTTGGTATTATTAACCAAAATATTTAGTGATTTATAGTGCTTCTAATGTATTCTGGCTTCCTACCACAGTAACTATTATAATAATTTGTGTTGCATTGTTTCAAACTAAAAATATTGCAATTATATACTTGTTATATTTGCATATATAATTATATAATAATATATATAATTGAAAATCCAGCTTATTTATTTTCCCATTGCCCTGATTAAACAATGGCTTTGAATATTTGGTGTCAGACGAACCCAGAGAGGGAGAGAGACATATGCCTGAAACCATGAACAGAGATGTTTATTAAACACGGGCAGACAAAGCAGGAAAAAGGGCAGACACAGGGCAGAACGTAGTTTTAGAAAACAGACAGAGCTCAACGCATTGACAGGCAAGAAATACAGCAGACAAATCTGAGCTGACAGTTGAGAACACAATAGGATCAGATCCTAATCAAATAAATAGCAGTTCGTGTAGTGAGAAACCAATCCGATACTCTGGTTTGGTATTTGCACTAATATTCAATTTATTGAAGGGGACAAAGGAGGTTAGTCTGGCTACAAAGTGGAAAGTAGAGCTCTGGGTAATCCCAGAAGGTGTGGCGGAACTGGCCGATCTCTGCCCACTAGCACTACCGCTGCCTATTAGACTGCAGGTGGTAGCAATAGGTGAGGCTGACATCACTGGAGCTATTACATGAAAGAGGTGAATTGGTGTCATCAGTCCTAGAGGATGTCCTCCTTGATGCCAGAATTATGGGACACCTGCCTGGGCAGGAGAACTACCCTTACGGATTTGGAAAAGTGGTCAGTGATGGTAAGGATGAATGAGGGAGATTAGTGACAAAGTCCTATGTTTAACTTATTGTGTATCTGCCTTGGATTTCTCCTCTGCTTAGTAAGGTAGTCTGCTGATTAAATATACACTGCTCACAAAATTTGGGGATATTTCAAAATAAAACATCCCCAATTAAATATCCCCTTATTTTGTAAGCAGTGTATTCTCCACTTAGTTCTGATGTTTTCATCACAGTAGGACAACTGGTAAATAGCTGCTATTAGGTGCATATTGTAAACTAGTTTTTATTTAGTGTGTTACAAGTGTATGTAGTGGTTACACTGGACTTTTATCCAGCCAGTGTCTCTGTGCTTTGTAATTCCATTATGCCATGACTCTTCAACTCAGAATCATACTAACTGGCTAAATATAATATTTGCATGTGTTTTCTTATTTTGCTAACATAAATAGTATCCTTTGGCTAAGTATTGCTTCCTCTTGATGTTTCCATCCAATCAACTTACATTTGTGTTCCATTCTCTGTTTGTATATCTCATAGATCCCAAAGGCAGTGGGTGCTATGACTGTAGCACTGATAAATTTGTCCACCCTCTGTGTCTTGCACAGTGGTGGTAGGAACTGCCAGTCAGATGTTTAGAAAGGTGACTTTATCTCAACCTTTAACTTGTTTAGCTCCCTCCATGTCCTGAATGCTAGCTGTGACTTGGATTTCCCTGTGAACCCCAGCAACTCACTTACACTCTTCTCCTTTTCTCACTCACCATGAGAATCTGAAAGAAGATGTGGCATAATACTTGCAGTTTCTCTTCTTGATATATCATCATTTAAATTCCAAGCTGTTACTGCTGTGATCCCCATAAACCTCCATGTTCTCTTAGTACCTATAATGAAAAACTGGACAGTCTTTGGAGCCTCATCCCTCCAGATTGATCTCCTTATACGCTGTTTGATGACTTCAGTCTTTACTCAGGCAAGCTCCAGTCTTAATGTCTTTTTTCTGCCTCGTCATCTTTTAACCTTTCATTTAACAACTGGCAATATTCTCAACCTAGTCTTTAACTGACCTTCCCCAAACATCCAGATCAATATAAGACCACCTCAACTCTCAGACCACTACTTTATTTCCTTCTCTCTCTTACTCTCCCTCTGCTTCCTGCAACCAATCGTACACACACACACACACACACACACACACACACACACACACACACACACATATATATATATAGTGGGTACGGAAAGTATTCAGACCCCTTTAAATGTATCACTCTTTGTTTCATTGCAGCCATTGCAGTTGAATGAAGAAAAAAACAGATATATAGAAATTGAATGGTGAACGTTGGTAGACAGCCATTTTTTAGGTCTCTCCAGAGATGCTCAATTGGGTTTAGGTCCAGGTTTGGGTTTAGAATTGTTCAGACGCCACTCCTTTGTTATTTTAGCTGTGTGCTTAAGGTCATTGTCTTGTTGGAAAGTGAGCCTTTGGCCAAGTCTGAGGTCCTGAGCACTCTGGAAGAGGTTTTCTTCCAATTCAATTTTATTTCTATAGCACTTTTTACAATGGTACAATGTCTCAAAGCAGCTTTACAATATAACATTATCTTAAAAGGCCAATCCCAAGTTGAACAAGTCTAGGGCGACAGTGGCAGGGAAAAACTCCCTAAAAGTGTTAGGAAGAAACCTTAGGGGGACCAAGACTCAACAGGGGATGTTAATTAAAGAAATACTTAAAAGTATATTAAATTATAGCAAATTATGTAAATAATTTAAATCAATAAAAATTAATAATACAATTTAAATTAGTAATAAAATTAATGAACTAAATTATAACAAATAGATTATAAAATGAGTCCTCAGTGGGAGGTCCTTGGAGGCATATCGTCTCCTAATGTCCAACCAATGTAGGGAGTTCCTGCACTCCGGTGGGTCTGGTTTCTGTTGATGGAGACTTGACCAGCAGAGCGACGCCGAGCCAGAAGAACATAGTTATTGATGGGTTAGGAGCACAGAGTCTATTATCCATTACTGATGCCTTGTGCAGCATGAAAACTGCAGGATATGTCTGTACTTGGCTGCATTCATCTTTCCTTCAATTGCAACCAGTCGTCCTTCCTGCAGCTGAAAAACACCCACCATGTTTCACTGTTGGGATTGTATAGGGTAGGTGATGAGCAGTGCCTGGTTTTCTCCATACATACTTGTTTATAATTGACTAAAAATTGACTAAAAAAGTTTAATCTTCGTCTCATCAGACCAGAGAATCTTAATTCTCATAGTCTAGGTTTTTCATGTGTTTTGGCAAACTTTATGCAGACTTTCATATGTTTTGCACTGAGATAAAGCTTCTGTTTAGCCACTCTGCCATAAAGCACCAACTGGTGGAGGACTGCAGTAATAGTTGACTTTGTGCAACTTTCTCCCATCTCCCTACTGCCTCTCTGGAGCTCTGGTCCTTGGGTTCTTCTTTACCTCTCTCACCAAGTCTCTTCTTCCAGGTCAAGGTCACCTTGAGTGCTGCAGATTTTTTTTTGTAACCTTGGCCAGAGCTAAGCCTTGACACCATGGGCGTGGTAGTGGGGGAAAAGTGGACCTGACTACCCAGGGCCCGAGTAGAAAGAGGGCCTATGAAAATCCTGATTTTTCTTTTGCTCATGTTTCTTGTGTACTGGCATGGATAGGGGCCCACTGACATTGAGAGTGTACAGGGCCCAGAATTTGCTGCTACGCTCTTGCTTGTCACAGTTCTGCCTCTGAGCCCACTGGGCAGTTCCTTCGACCTAATGATTCTCATTTGCATTGACATGCACTGTAAGCTGTGAGGTCTTATATAGACAGGTGTGTGTCTTTCATAATCAAGTCCAATCAGTTCAATTAAACACAACTGGACTACAATGAAGGAGTAGAACCATCTCAAGAAGGATAATAAGAAATGGACAGGTTGTGAGTTAAATATGAGTGTCAAAGCAAAGGGCCTGAATTCTTATGACCATGTGATATTGTAGTTTTTCTTATTAAATAAATTTACCAAAATGTTTACATGTCTGTTTTTTTTGTCAAGATGGGATGTTGAGTGTACATTAATGAGAAACAAAATGAACTTATTTGATTGTAGCACATGGCTGCAAGGAAACAAATAATGGGTCTGAATACTTTCTGTACTCACTGTATGGGTGTGTGTGTGTGTATGTATACTTCACCAACCCATCACAGCATTCCCTCCCTGTCCCTTATATCCCTGTCCTAACAATGACCTTTCTTCATTTAATAATGACCTTTCTTAACTCTTTATAATTTAACTTGCTCTGCCCTCCCTCCTTGAGATCAAGAAAGTCTTTTATCCTGTTCTCAAGAAATGCTGCGTGGTTCTCAAAGAGAACTTAGAGCTGCTGAGAAAAAGTGTAAGAATCTAAGCTTGATGCTGATCTCCATTTCTATCACCAAGCTTTCCTCTGATATGACTGCTGCCGAGACTGGCTTCAAAGCATCACACACACACGCACTAGTGGCGGTTCCTGAGGACCTTCATGGTGCCAGGGCAGACAGATTTTCATTGGGTCTGGTACTTCTTAATCTTTCATCAGCCTTTGACATGGTAAACCACAAGGTTCTGACTTGTTTAGGAATGTCACAATTATTACATAATCGTGTAATCACAGTTATTTAAGATAATCAAAAGTAATTAAAATTATCACAATTATGTAGGACTACAATAATTTCACAAAGTTGGTAGAGTTCTGCAACAAGCAAGTTTGAAAAAAAAAAAAAAAACAGGACCTGCATTAATTGAGACATAATGAGGCCATTGAAAGCAAAAAAGTTTTAACTTCTCACTTGTTGTTTTGCTGTTGTTTTGCTGTTTTGCTGTTGTGCACTGATAGTCTTTGTTAGCTGTGTAGTTAATTTTATATTTTTGGCATGTATGCTAGCAAAATGATTTTTTTCATTTTGCTATGCTTTGCATTATAGTTTTTGCATATTTGTAGGCATTTGTGTGAGTTTTTGGGTGCACACCCAGGTAATGCATCTACAGTCAAAAGTCACATGACACAGCATGAGTCAAAATTAGATTGCATTGTGGACTTTTCACAAAGGCTGCCAAAACCATTGTTGATGTTTCTTCGTTGGTAGCAGTTTTCGGACGATCACTGCTTGGCTCTTTGTCTACAGTCCCGGTTTCTCTGAATTTGGCTAAAATAGATGTAACAGTGCTGTGTGAAATTGGTGCTCTTTCTGGGTGTCTGTTGTTGAAGTCTGAGGCTATGATACAGAAGCAGCATTCCCTGAACATCAGAATAATTTCCATCTTCAGTTACCTGTGAAGTACAACAAAAGTTGTGAACCTTCTTTGTTGATTTTGAATCACAATTTTGAACCACAATTCTGGTCTTCTTTGTTGTGCTACATGACCACCTTACCATTGGAAAAACATGAACCTGATCCAATATGGTGGCTTTTAAGATGGCGGCCATGTTCTGGACAAAAAAATAGGCCCCCTCGTCCATTACTTGTTGGGATATTCAGATATGTAATTTTCTGTTTTGTTTCCGAAATAAATGGTGTACTGTGACTCACCCTGTGTCCTTTTAACTCACCCTGTATTTAACAGCAATCAGTATTAGATGCTAAATGAACATGACTAGTAAACAAGATGGCTGTTCACTTTATGCTTTTATATTAGTTGTCATCAATGAATATACAGTTGCATAGTTAAATGCAATTATTTAGTCCCACAATGCTCAGTGCTAGACCTCTTCATTTCTCACTCTGTGCCCAATCTATTGTCTAAATCTTTACCTCACATGGCTTGTAGTACCATTGTTATGCTGATGGCATTTAACTCATCTTCACCATGCCTCAATCCGACGTACAGCTTATCACACAGATCTCAGATTTTCAGAAACAGGGAGGAATGAAATAGAATATTAAAACCTGAAGAAGACGAAGGATTAGTAAGCTTAGCATAGGGTTTTATGGATCTCAATAAATGGATATTCAATTTCCTGTAATCAGCACCGCCATTCTTCTACAGCCAAGTTGGTAGCTATCATCTCGCCATTCCTTATGCCATGGTTCTGCTCAGAATAGGGTGAGCTTACTGGAATTAATGAGAATGGGAGGAGTCTTAGGTTGGCGTGGGATAGGTTTGCCTTGGCCTTGGGACAGAACAGATACAGGGCTGGGTGCAGACTTTGGATATATGGGCTTGTGGGCACAGGGTTGAACTGGGTTCTGGTCAAATCTGCAACTTACTGCAAAAGTACCACTATAGCAGGTCCAAGGTGCTGCTATTGCTGGGAAAGAAGGAGCTGCTGTGGTTGGCCAGGCAGCAGACTGTGAGCAGTACTCTCTTTCTGGATCAAGCTGTTTCTGGCTGTCTACATGTGGGTGAATTTTACTGTCATGCAAACCCAGAAAGGTAAACGAACACACAAAGCTGCGGTTAAACACAGGCTGACAGAGCAAAAAGGGGCAGACACAGAGAGTAGCCGAGGCAGCATGCTCAAAATACAAGAAGGCAGGATATCTAACAGACAAAATCAGAGGAGGCAGGAAAACTGGGAACGAGTAATGGTAAACAAGATATCATAGCAAAACGGATATAAAGCAAATAACAGGTAAACAATCAGTGACTATGAAACTTCACAAAACTATGAACATTCACAAATAAGCTCAGGGTGTTTAAATAGAAACACAAATTAACAGATAATTGGAAGCAGGTGTAGAGAATCAATAAACGGTCAAGTGGGAGCATGGCAAACCGGAGGCTTCACTGCATGAGGCAGCGTGAAATTTGGACATAAAATCAACACACTTTAGTGATAATTGTTTGATGCAGATTATTTGAAATCGACCTAAGTATGTTTCAAAAGTCTGTATCACCCTAAAACTGGTAAACTATAACTATTCCTATATGACAGGAAAATCCTGGGTAATATGTAGTGCGTGCTTGGCTTTAGAAAGTCATCATGAGGGATTTGTGCAGCAACTGCAAGATTGTGCCACACTAAACAGCCGTGCCTGGTTAGTAAGACCAAAAGTTATGTGGTGTTGAAACCTCTGTGTGCAGAGTCATAAGTCAGGATTAGACTTGCTTCCTTTTGTCTCTGTAAAACATTTCTTTGTGGAAAGAGTGTGAGAAAGTCACGGTATGGACTTTTTGTTTGTTTCTGGACTGTATGTATATCAGACAGTGTACCTTGTGCATACATAAATATAATTTGTGTCTGTCTGTGTGTGTGTGTGTGTGTGTGTGTGCTCCAGAGGCTCCCACTGTGGCCCTTCCCTCAACAGGCTTGTCTGAGTGCATTAACATTAACATGGTGCTCTTGTTTAAACAGGACAGAGAGGAAAGTTAGAGTAGGATGTGGGGGAAGTCCAGCAGCCCGGGGTAGGGTCAATCCTCCACTGGGTGAAACCATAATTTTCCTAATTACTTGACTGCGTAATGTCATTCCAGTAGACCTCATCACTCACACGCTCTATATGAATAAGATAGGTCAGGCTAGGACTAAAAAGCATTGGTGGATATTTAAAAACACATTCAAGATACATAAACACTATATTCCATGATCAAAGATCAGCTGTATGGAGGCTATGAGGGCAGTTTAGGAGTGCTCACCTCCATTAGGCAGCTGATTGTGTTGCCGAAGGGAGGAGTGCTGAAGACAGGAGTTTTCTGTACAAGCTAGACAAGCACATTCACTCAGACAGGCAGGACAGTCATGGCACAAATTTGAAATTTTACAAATACAATTACAAGCATTCCATACATTTTTTTTTCCTTTATATTGACAAATACATCCTGTTTAGCCAAAGACTTAATGTTGACAGTGTTGATCCTTCTTTTTTAAATCATCTGCTGTTAGCCTCGGCATGCTGTAGCAAATCTTCAATGATGAAAACTCATACTTGCCTAATCAGTGCTTGGTGTTGATCACAGTTTCTGAGTTTTTGTTTGTCTATCTACTTTTTGAGGATTGATCGCAGGTACTGAATGGGATGAGATCTGGAGAGTTTGTAAAATTTCAATATTTTGTTCCCCAAGACACTCGATTGTCACTTTTGTCTTATGACATAATGCTCCATCATGCTGGAAAAAGCATTGTTCTCCAGATTGCTCCTGGGTCATCGGGAATAGTTGCTTTTGGAGGAGGTTTTGCTACCCTTCCTTATTTATGGCAATGTTCTTAGGCAGATTTATTAGCAATCTCACTTCCCTGGATGAGAAGCAACCAAGCAACCCCACATATGAATGGTCTCAGGATGCTTCACTGTTGGCATGACACAGGATTCATGGTAGCGCTCACCCTTTCTTCTTCAGACAATTATTTTTCCAGATGCCCAAACGGTTTGAAGGGGACTCCATCAGAGGAAATATTTTTCCCCGGTACTCTGTAGTCCAATCCCTATACTTCCCGTAGAATGTCAGTCTGTTCTTGATGCTTTTCTTGTAGAGAAATGGCTTTTTGCTGCCCTTCCTGACACCAAGCCTCACTGTGCATTCAGATTACTCACACCTACCCTCTGCCATTCCTGAACAAGTTCTGCACTGGTGGTGACCAGTTTTCATAACTGCATCCTCTTTAGGAGATGGTCCTGATGCTTGCTTGACTTTCTTGGGCACCCTAAAGCCTTCTTCACTGCAGTTGAACCACTCTCCTTGAAGTTGATTCGATGAATGGTTGATCAAGGTGCTATCTTATAAGCAGTAATGTCCTTGTCTGTGAAATCCCTTTGATGCAATGCAATAATTATTGCACGTTTCCGTGGAGGACAGAATAGATAACAGAAGAAAACTTAAAAGCACCACTACTCTTTTAAAGTAACAAGTCTTCTCTTCTAATCATCATGACAGAGTGATATCAGCTGATTTGTCCTCATTAACCTTTTCTACCGAGCTATCAAGATCATCACTCAAATGATGCTAGCATGCTATATTGTAGGGCTGAAATGCAGTTGCTGCAACGCAGTCATTTTTGTGATAAGACCTTATTGTCATGGCAGGGAATGACTTTGCAATGAATTGCAATTTAGATGAGCTTCACAATCAAAAGTTAATAAGAATTGCCACCATAAAAACTGATGTAGCAAACTCAAAAATCTAATTATGTGCCATTCGGCGCAGCTATAGTTCGACCTAAATAGAGATTACCCTTATGAGGTGTAACAACCTGCTTTTATAACTATGTACAGTCTACTTATATAAAGTAAAATCCCTAATTCTTGTCCATTACATTTGTTATAAGTTTTATATCTCCATGGACAATATTAGAGCATGGCTTCCACTATTTTTGAAAGTCCTGAAGAGTTCAGCATAAGTGAATTTGAAAGTTTTTCTCAGTCCAGGGAAATGTTTTTTTAATATGTTTTTGTGACAGTAGCTCCTAGTTTATAGTTACAGTAATCAATGATCGGGGAATGCTTAATTATTGTTTTAAATTTGTGTTTAGCTTTCATTTGTTGTAGTCTGTGTTATTTTATTTTATTTTTTTTAATTGCACATTACGTCTTCATTAGTTTTCTGCAATCAGGAGCTTTGCTGGCCTGTGTACAAAGTTAGTGTCCCTTTTATTCCTTAACATGTAAAATGGTACGGTCGGATCCTCCTTGTATCATTAAGCTTTGTATGATCTCTTGTTTGATTTATAGGCTTGCAGCTGCAAATATCTTTCTTCATTTGTGAAGCATGCTTCGTCATGTGGGAGAAACTCAGGGTTCTGGGTGTTGAAGGAGTCACTTTATGGAACAAATCAAATTTTTTAAACAACTTGCTTTAAGGTCATTTCTAATGGGCTTCTCCTTCAGACTCCTAGTCAAGCAGTTGTTGAGGTCAGTGCCACAGAGGTATAGTTTGTTTGGCTTTAGATTGGAACCTCCTCTGACACTGTGACAGCAGGGACCATGCTAAATACTGAGAAATGTTTTATGGAGGTTGAAAAGAATTTTTTGTCTCCCTCAGCTATGCCGGATCTGCTTTCTCACGGTTAACACAGCTGATGTAATACTTAAGCCAGGCCAAGTTTTAAATGAATATGCCTTTGTAAAGAAAGGAAATAAAATGACATTGTGCTAAAGCTGTTTCATTTCAGCAAATGGTCAACGAACATGTGCCCATATCCATATTGAATTCCCTACACCATTGTTCATGTTCGCTAAGCACATATATATGGGATTTAAAGCTGGAAGGAATTAATACATACTCCATGTGCAAGTAATTACCAGCTATTTATTTGTGCTTCAGAAGTAGAGGAAAAGCTTTATATTCATAGTGCTGTCAGTAGTTCCCTTATGGATTACACTAAATCATTTTGCAATATCAAGTTTTTGTATGGGTGTAAACTGATATGTTGTCTGCATTGTTCTTATGTTGATTTTCAAATCTTTCTTAGCACACGTCTGTTAGTTACCTGCTACCAAAAATAACCTGCTTTGGTGACTAGTGGAAGAAAATCCTTCCCCCTCAAAAGCAGGGCCAAAAACGTTTGTTTAAAGCAGTTATCAACAAATATGCTTAAAACGAGATATGACCTTGCGGCCTTGTCTCACTAGAAGAAGAGAATATGATTGGTCATTTTTCTGTAAAAAGAGACCTTTATCAGTGAAACCTATTAAGACACCATGGACAGACTAATGGTTTTCCTTTGCTGTTTAAATGAAATAAGGAAATCAAAATACAGTTCCTTTTTAGTGAGATGTAGGCAGCTATTGTTGCTCAGCTAACAAAATCTATGCAGCAGCAAGAGCTGCAACAGTTCCAAGAGAATAGAACAAATCTACTGTTATAGATTGTTTTTACAACCACAACAGCCAGCCTGACTGCATTTTAGCAGCATGTTTTAGTAAATTTAGCAATTTCGCTTTGGGTGGTGGCAAAATATGTTTCAGTTAAATTATTATTACACACAAAATTTCCCCGTGCTGATTCTGCTCTGGTGTCGGCTCTGATATATGTTTTAGCTGATATGTGATAGCTTTTGTGCCTTATCCAGGGCAAACGTTTGTGGCATGATGTTAGTCCAGGTTAATATTATAAAGGATTTCCACTGGTATTTTTTGTGTATACATTGCATGTGTTGCTTGCCTACACTCAAGGGAAAAAAGGAAATAGACTTCTTGGTTGTGGTTTTTTGTGTTTGTGTTCTGTCCTCTGTTGCCCTGGTATGTAGTTTTACTTACATTGATTGTCAAATTAAGGTTTAATATTTGTATAACATGTCTTGCCATCACCGCCTTCATTGAGACCATCTGTTGGACTTCCCAGAGGATAGAATTACTGCAGAGGGCCAGCTCTCTCCCAGCGAGTACTGCAGCTAGTGTCAAATGCTGCAATTATCTGATTGGCCTTTGATTCCGGAGCTTTTCAGTCACTGTGAGAAGTGTTTGGAGCACTGCTGAAGAGGTGAGGAGGCAATAGGGTTTTTAATAATGTGTGCCAAAGTTTGATGGAATGTCCTGTGAAAATAAATTGGATCAAAAATGCTGCACTATAAAGAGACGAGCTGCTTTTATCTCTATTCTCGACATCATTGCTCCCATCTTGTACTTTCCCTTATATGTCTGTTTCTTGTCACTCTCTGTTTTAAGCTTTACTTTATGATGTGTTAAGTTGTCCTCTGGTGCCACTCTCACTTTCTTACTGTCATTCCCAATATCCCTATATCTCCACCCATGTGTTCACTATTATGTTTTCTCAGTCTTTTGTCACTCCCTCCCATGTGATTTGTTTCTCTCCCCTTTCACCTCCCATGTATTATGTCTATAGCTGGGCTGAGTTTGAGACACTGCAGTGTTCTGTCTTGTGTTCACTTGAGTGTCTTGCACTCCCTCACTCTAGGTTTTCTCTTCTATTAGATCCAAGAAATGAGTGCACTATGTTTCAGAAGTTTACAGCATACGCACACCATTTACACAAAAGATATCCACAACATCTGCCTAACCGCAGTAACACAAACAACAATGGCCTTTTCAATCAACGCCTCTTGTTCACATGAGTATGGACGATGTAATGCTTTTATTCATGCTTTATTCTTGTTTGTGAATAGACTGTATAAATCATTACCGTTGACTATAGTCTGCATTCTCTCAATGACACTTCATTCGGATTTTTGCTACCTTGAGTCATACTTGTATGGTGTATTATATGTTCCATGCTCTGAGAAAAGAAAAGTAATTACAAAATAATCCATCCAAATGGAAGTCTGAATAGTTGGGCAATCAATAAACTTTTTTTAAATGTTTTAATAAAAAAGCTTTGAAGGTTTATGAACACCAAAAATTGGAATGAAATTGTCTTTGCATTGTCAGAACAGGATCATTTGATGAAAAAAGTGTTTCACTGCACATGTGCTACAGTTGACATAATGTTACTTTACAGACATAGGAAATGCCAGGCAAGTTAATTTATATAGCACGTTTTTGTACACTGGGTCAGACACTGTGAAGTTCTTTACAAAAGAAATACAAAATCTGATTTTTACATATCATGCCAAAGTTAATAGAATATAAAGAAGAAGGCGGTTCAGTTAATGTGTTCCTAGCTTTTGGTCCTAGTGAGAACTCTGGAAGCTGCATTTTGTGTCAGTTGAATTAATTATTATTATTTCCTTGTTAGAAATTCTGCTCATTAAAGTAATAAATCTTACTGGAAAAATGCTTTAATAATGTACTACAAATATGATTTAGTCAAGAAATGTCTACTCTTGTTGATATATTTAAGTTGATAAAATGTTTATTTAGTAATTGTTTCGGCATGACTTTTTAAAACTAGATCACTGCGGTAGCCTAGGGGTTAAGGTACTGGACTCTGGACATGATGGTCCAGGGTACAAATCCCACCTCTGCCAAGCTGCCACTGTTGGGTTCTTAAGCAAGGCGCTTAACCCATAATTGCTTGAATTGCAAGATTGTATGAATTGTAAGTCGCCCTGGATAATGGTGCCTGCTAAATGCAATAAATGTAAATGTAGATCAAAGTCCATTAGTAAACAAATGTTACACATTTTTATTTCCAGTTTATAAAGATAAAACAATATGTAATATTATATGCTATTGCTATGCTATTGCTATTCCATGACTGGCCAGTAAAATTAGGTATCATATGTGATTCCCCCATGTAAAAAACCACCAGCTGCCACTGAATCAGAGTGACCCATTGGTCTAACTCAGAAAAAAACACCTTTCCTCTGAGGATGCATAAACATATCCACAAGTGAATACACCTGTAGTTGGCTGTCATACCTGTTATAAGAGATCACTGATCTGTTTAATGGGGATCAGGCAAAAGGGTTCCACAGATTCATTGAACACTTGATGTCAAATCTTCCACATAAACAGAGCTGAAGTATGGTTAGGGTTGACCCTGAAATCAAAACTTCCCACAGTCTCCCCACAGTATGCTTACATTTTTGTCTTCTGTGCACCTCTCTGTATAGCTGCCATTGCAGTTAAGGGAAACCCATATATCTTTACTACAACGTATTTTCCAAAAACTGTCTTTCTCCCATTCATTCTTACCACTAATCTCAGTCTCTACTTGTCCACAGTGACTTCTTCTTTTTCCCATTCCCATTTCTTCTTCATGCGTCTGTTACTCCTTAATTCCTTTCCTCCAATCGTTCTCACAGTCTCCCATGCTCCTTCTATCTGGCCCTCTCTCCCCTGCTGCCTAGGAGGTTACACAGAGAATGTGAGAGGTCTTTTCCTCCAATTAGTTGGCTGCTAATGAGGCTGAACCCCATGTTCCTTCCCATCATGCTTCGAGCCTACCCCCTAGCATGAAAGTTCAAGGCTGCTCTCCCCCCTCCTCTTATACATTTCACCTTCCAACTCTTATGTTATCCCACTGACAGGGCACAATTTCCTAACTGTAGGCTAAAAGTGGTGCCCAGTCATGGTTTAATAATGGGGCTATCATGACTAGCACTGAGTAAATGATAATTCATTCAGAATGTCAAGGACAAACCAACTTCTAATTTTCTGGAGGCACCGTAATGTGAAGATTAACATAATTGTTACACATAGCAAATCAAGCCTTGTTCAGCTACAGCTTATTTAGAGTCTATGAGGCGTCTTACAACGGATGTTATGACAGGTAATGACTTTTCTACCAGACATTTTTTAAGTGCAGTGTATCATGACATTCCTCACACCTCAGTGATTTACCCTGTAAGCAGTTCATGCAGCTTCTGCTACCTTTGACTTCCGATCTAAGAGAGAAAAAGACCTACATGTGGCAACATTCTTGTGTTGTTTCTCAGGGTGCAATGTGTAACCAGACCCTCCCCTGGGTTGCCTTGGAGAGTTAAGCTGCACTGCTTCTTTCTCATGGCTCATCGAAGTCCTGCGGGGCTTGTCAAGCCAACCATCCGCAATTTTCACACCAGGAGGCACGACAGGAGCCTCTTGACTGGGTCAGAAGTCCCACTTCCTTTTTCCTGTCTGCGTCGGGTCATCACAGGGTCTCCCTGTGAGGGCCGTGTACACCTCCGCCTCTCTTTCTTTCTGCTATGGGGGCCTCTCGACCCTAGCCATCACTGCCACAATGAGGCCGAAAGAATGGGAGTGGAACCTCACACATACAGACAAAAATAGTAGTATGTGTTATTAATACTTGGTGGCATATCGCCTTGTATTAAAAGCAGCTCCAATCAAGTCAGGTAAATAGTCTACAAGTGGCTTTCAATTGAGTGTCTGTAAACCACTCCAGATTTTTTATTGAGTGTTAAACATGTGATAAAAAACAATGACCTCTTTGACATCCTGAAAGTTGCTGCTTTTCATTTATTCATTATGCCCCATTTTATAATACCAATAAACACTGATAATAGAAAATAAATAAATACATTTAAAAGTATTTGCCCTGTCTGCTTCAGTGAGCATGATCATGAGATGAAACAGTGCAGATAGTTGTTGGTAGACAGTTAACATAATGCTAGACCTTATGACTATTGAAATCACTGCAGTAAAGTCCTTGGGAAGTAGACAAGCCTCTTTTCAGATTAACAGATCGCAGTCAGATTTATCCACCAGTGCAAACTTCAGAAATGAACTTTTTAACCCAAGCTCAAACATTAATACATAAGCATTTACGTTGAGGGTATGAATATTATTTTATTACCTTAGTCTGTGGACATGCCTTTCTTTTGTACAAAGCACAAAGTTATTTTGTTGGAAGCATATCTTTACTCTGGACCAGAGGGGTGAAATATGAGTATTCTGAAAACATGTTTTATATTTTAACCTGACCTAGAAAACTCTGGATAGAGCATCATAATTCACTGTAAAAGTGCAACACACCCATTTTTAAATGCCCTATGGAGTACTCTCTCTCTCTCTCGCTCTCTCTCTATTCTCTCTTGTCTCTCACTATGTGTATATGTCTGCCAGTCTGTCTGTCTTTCTGTCTCTGTGCATTCCTGGTCCAGCACAGAATAAATGTAAGGCGCTGTATTGAATTTTTACCACTGCTGTGCATGCTATAGCTGTTTCTAGTCTTTTTTTCAGACTTTAAATGTAATTTTCTTTAAGATTAAAGGGAGCAGTAACGTTTGTTACCAAGATTACAGTAGAGGTTTTCATGACTGATAGCTAAAAAGGTTATCCCTTTGTCGACATAATAGCACTAAGTCTTCCCCTATAATGCTTGATAAGTTTTTTAGATGCAGAGCAAGGCATCTAAGAACTACACTGATGATTAGACGATAAGCAGTGCATTTGAAGGAATAACAGCATCACATCATCAGATACTCCATTATACTTAACATTGGTGATTGTTATTTTCTGTCTGGTTAACCTAATTTTGTTTTTTTGCCTCAAACCCACCTTGCGGGTTTGTTGTTAAACCCCATTTTTGTCTCATCTGACCCTAAACTCAGTTTGCCTTCTAATGCCATCTAGTGAATGCCAGACATTTACACTTGTAGTTAGACTGAATTAGGTTTTCCTCTGACTTGCTTCTCATATAGTCTGTTCAAATTGAGGTCTATTCGAAGACAAGATTACAGCAATATGCTATATTTTGCAGATACCCAACCATGATCATTGGAAAGGTTTTTCCTTCCTGACTGTCCTGCTCACATTGCATGCAGTGAAACTATACTTGTGTCTGGAGTATATTTTGTTATATATATATATATATATTTAATTTGTCTGATTTATGAATTATTTTGTCTTAGGTAATTTCTCTATTGCATGATATTTGCAATTTTGTTGAATGGCTAAGAGAAAGGTGGCCCCTGTGTCAGCACATATTTATATCGTGGTAAAACATTTAAACAGGTTTAAATGAATTGCCAATAATTGTGGAATGTATATTTATTTAAAACAAGTTTAAAGAGTTTTTGAGGTTAGTTTAACTGCTGAATGTGAGGCAGCTGGAATGGAAATCAGCACCTCCAAGTCAGAGGCCATTGTATTCCCACAGAAGATAGTAAGGTGCTCACTTCAGATGAGAGGAGAAAAAAAGAAAGGGAGTTCTTCTCCTGAAACTCGAGAGGAGCCATGTGAAGTGGTTTGGGTATCCTATAAGGATGCCCCTTGATCTCCCACTAGAGCTGTTCCATGCACACCTCTTTGGACGTAGACTCCAGGGCAGACCTAAGGCTTGCTGGAGTGATTATTTCTCAAAGTTGCCTTGGGGCTGTCTGGGGATTCCTCAGGAAGAACTAAAATTTGTGACTGGGGACAGTTTTTCTGTAACGTGAAGGTTAGTTCTCCTCACACCTCTAGTGTGAGCTTAATATACCTAACCACAAAGACATAATACATAAATAAAGCCCAGGATAAAAGAGCTTACCCATTTAGACCAATTACCATTACCATTTATCCCGAAATTGACTGTATAATTCCATTATCCTGTATTAGCATTTAAGGCTGCATTCACACTGCAGGAAAAGTGGCCCAAACAGATTTGTTCATACTATATTTATAATGCAACCTACATCAGACATCTGTCTGAGTAGTTTACACAAAACAATCATGTGACCCGTTCATCCGGAGGTAAACAATCAAAAGAAGTCAACAGTAAAAGGTACTACTTAAATGGTTGTGTTAAAAGGTGCACGTTATTTTGACATGGTCAGTTTTATGGTTTGCATCCTTGTTGTGTTTTTTAACTTGCTTTTAAGCTTTTTATTTTCCTGTGAAATGTCAGCCACAATGCCTTGTGGTCACGTTTAGCCACTTTTTTAGGCTATGAATTTCCTCGAACACAAAGCAGTTGCGAAACGTGCCTTCTAATTTTGTTTGCACAGAGACATCATCCCAAATATTTATTAGATATGTTACTTCACTGGTCCCTTGTTCAGTCCCTGGGTGGAGCAGCCTTTCTGTGTGGAGTCTGCATGTCCTCCCTGTGTCTGTGTGTGTTTACTCTGGGTACTTTGGTTTCTTCCCATAGTCCAAAGACAGTAGGTAATTAATTACCTGATCTGTTTATATACACTGCACACAAAAAATATGAAATATTTCATTTTGAAAAAAGTAGTATATATGTGACTAGCTTTGAAGTAACTTTGTGAACAAGGGGACAATGGTGGCCTAGTGGATAAGGTACTGGACTATGGACCAGAAGGTCCAGAGTTCAAATCCCACCTGATAAAGGCCCTTAAACCACAGTTTCTTGTATTGTAAGACTTATTAAATCGCTCTGGATAAGGGTGTCTTCTAAATGACATAAATGTAGATATAAACCTGTGTTTGTCATTAAAATGGAAATTAATGCTGATAGCGACATTACATAAACCAAACAAACTAATCTGTATGTGTATGCTTTTAATAAAATGTCTTATAAGAATCTGTAACTGCAAAGTTCTTCTGAATTAACTATATGATAGTATGGTATGTTAGCTCTTAAGTCACATCACTAGGCAAGATCCACAGCTTTACTGTGTCTGAGCTGCAGCACAAGTTGACTGAGACTATACACATTTCCACATGTCCAAACTCGTATACAGGGAGCGTTTACAAAGTCTGTTAGTTTTCTAAAAGAGAAAATATTTTTTAGTTCCTCACCTGCAACTTCTCCTACACATGCATCTGCACTGCATTGTTTTTCTCTTATCTCCCAATTAAAGCTCTTATCACCCAAATGAGGATGGGTTTGCCCTATTGAGCCTGGTTCCTCTCAAGGTTTCTTCCTA
>JAVSBV010111477.1:0-21518 GCA_033117975.1 Parotocinclus spilosoma
TATATATATATATAATTATATAGTACAAATATGTGCGTATGTATATATGTTTTTTACTTTTACTATTTAAAGTCATTAGTTAGTTAGTTAGAGCTTTACTTGCAGAGGATGTTGGTATGTTACATCCTGTCTGAAAGCAAACAAACTGAAACCACAGTTCTCACCTTTAGTCTGGTGTATTCACACATCGATGCAATAGGACAGAATAGAATCTGTTTTATACTGCTCACAAATATTAAAGGATACTTCAAAAAGGAATGTCCCATAATTAAATATCCCCTTAATTGTTGTGAGCAGTATATATAAATGAAGGACTTGAATGAAGGACAATGGTACCTTGCTCCTCCAGAATGCCATTTGGTATCTTCTTGTCGACAGTGGTGATGTCGGCTTTTTGCCGGTTCCTGGCCCTAAACAAATAATAGGAAGAATAAGGAGACACCTACAGAACATGCAAGACAGAGACATATAGAAAAGTCATACAACACAATAATGTCTTCTTAATTCTCTTTCCTTTTGGTGTCATCTAGGTTTACTTACCATCGAAAACTGAGGTTTTTTCGCATCAGAGGCTGGATGTCAGAGCTCCGACTTTACACAGTACACACAGAAAACTGAAAGACTGAACCTACGCGGCTCTGAGCTTATTACTGTGTGGAGCTATGTGTCACTCTAGTTCCTGCTTTCCTGAAGTGGGTGGAGTGACTACAAATGAAGTAATACATAATGAGCAAGGGTTTCCGTGTACCTGATGCAGTAGCAGGCCACCAGAGCAACGATGAGCACTAGCACTGAAAGCACGAGCAATATGGGCAGGATGGGAGAGTTGAAGTCCACGTCGGCTCCTAAAGGAAAAAGGAGAGGCACTCAGAACCACAGCAAACAAAGGAACAGGAAACTGAACCCCCACCAAGCAGCACAAGCCAGAGCTGAACTCATTTAATCATCTGCTTCAGCCTTGTTTTGACTGGTAAACTCCCATCATCTGGCTAACACTGGGCTGTGGTGTTATATATTACAACACAGACCGGTCTTCCACAATATTACACTTCATTTAATCCATGGCAGAGTCAGCATGACTGCACTGGGTTAACCTGGTACTTAACATGGAGGCGATTGTCAACACAGCTCAAGCAGCAATTACATAAATTACACAGGAAGATTGGAACATATTATGAAACATATTTCTTCCTAACCAAGTAAAATAGCTTTCAAGATCATGTGTCATAAAACATGATGCAGGAATTTGGCAAAACAAAATATGTTCTTGAATGTTATAAGTGTCTCAAAGCTCCAGCATCATACAGTTAAGTATTAGTAGGTTAAGTAGGGAGCAAAAGCAAAGGCCACGGTTAGATTAGATATACCATTATTTTAGAAATGACATAATGCCAATCTATTTATTTCTCAGTCCATGTGTTAGAAAACCATAAAATATAAGACATTTGTGTGCAGTATTAAAAACTGATTTAGCAGATTCATCTGCATTCTAAGTTGACCCTCCTACAGACTGAAAAGGCTTCATAAGAAATGGTCTATTTGAAAGAGTAGCAGCCAAGAAACACATTTTTGGAAAGGGCAATGGGGTAAAAAGGGGAAATGCTATATTTTCTGTCTTTACAGATCAAGATATATTTAAGCAAGAAACATCCATTTTGTCCTGTTCAAAGTCAGCTGTTTGGTGCCCATCCCTGTATAACACAGGCTGCAGGCAGAAGCATGACCTGGATTAGATGCCAGGTTATGGCAGGGCCAGTTAGGGTCGGCATCAGACAACCAACCCAGCTCAAAGCACTTCTGGGAACCAGTGGTGTAGTGATGTTTTAGCATATTAGACCTCTGAACTATTAGACCTCATCACCTCAAATACTCATCTAGTAAATCGAATTCATCCTGGCTGTGAGCCAAAAACAGAGCCGTACTTGTAGACTTGTTGCATAGGTGAAATATCATGGATAGAGCCTGCAGGAAAAATAATACGATGATGATGCAGCAACTGCTGGTCTTCTTATTATCAGGGAAAATGATTAATGTCTATCCTTTGCATCAGCACTTTATTGAGGTATTATTAGGCAGGTGTGCACTGACTGGACACTTTGATGCATTGAGTGAATGCTACACATATTAAACGAAGAACTTTTTTAAAAATTAAAAAGCTTTTGCTTTGTTATTTTCTAAATGATGCCTCCAAACAGGAAATAAAAATAAACCTTTACTAACTTTACTTTATTAAATAAAGTCATTTAAAATCCACATGTTGATACCGGTAAGGAAAAGGATGACAGTGAGATCTTGGCTCAGTCCCTCACTTTCCATACCTGTTTAATCCACTTCAACAATGTGAGGGGTTAGGGAACATCTGGCACAGATACCACTGCTTTAGTTTTACGTTGTAATCTGTTTTATCAGGCCAAAAATATACACCAAAATACCTCAAGGCCTCTGCCATGAAAAGCCAGTCTGAATGAACCTTTCCAATTTTAGCTTCAAGTTTAATTAATTTTAAATAATAAATAGTGCACTTTAAACAACAGACAGATATCTCCGTCTAGACTCCAAATTAGCAACCAGTGACTTACAGTGACAAGAACTGTAAGACACACAATGAGGAAACAAACTGCATATAGAAACCTTCAACAAGTTACTTGAAAAATTAGAATGCAATCAGAATGCTTTCCATGTAGAGCTACGTTAACATGTATTCAACAAAACCCCTCTAGATTTACTATGAACGATATAGCGATGCAGAGACCCTTTGGTAAAAAAAAATAAAGAAAAATAAACTTGATATGCTGAGGATTCATCCATTAAAATTTAGTTCAATCAGAAGTTGTTTCACCTAAAACCCACCTAGGACTCGGACAAACTTATGAGCTATGAGGATAAAGCTATGAGGATGTAAGAAATGTCCTATAATAAATACTTCCATAATTGTTATTTTGATCTAAATATTTCCCCAAACCACATGTCTAACAAGCAGTCAACTAGTCTTTAGAGAATACAGTGTTTTTCTTTTTAATTTACCTCATTACACTCATGGTGCCATACTGAATTTTGGAGATTCTTGTTGCAAACACAATAAGGTCTTACAGAGGGTAAAGAGAGCATTTTGTTTAAAATGCTGGCATTAAACATTTTTATTCTATTACCATGGCTACATGGTTTCACAAAGTACTGTCACACAGATGCAGTTAAGTAGTTCAGGGCACGGCATGACTTGCTGTATCTATAGTTTCCATTTATATTTAACCATTATTTAGAGTGACTTAAAAACTATCAGCAATGTTGTTAAGCAGTTTAAACTGAATTCAGAAATGCAATAAGAAGCTGGGTGTTATGCAGATAATTGTGTGGTTTTAGTAAAATACAATAAATCTGCACTGTAGCACTTTCTATTACATTATAAAGTATCTTGTTTTGTTTAAAATAAGATTATGCAGATAAAATGTGGCATCTGTAAATCATGATTAGCAGATGCATTGCCAAAAAACATGAACATAGTGTGATTTCTATTGCAACAACATTTAACTTTTTTTAGTCCCACAATCTATGATGGGTGAACTCTATAATGTTGTTTCACACTAAATTCAAGACTGTTTCTATCAGACATATTTTAATTGACACAGTACTGTGCAAAAGCCACCATTAGATGTGTTGTTTAGGTAATGGTATGATGTCCGTCCATTGACTGATGATTGGACACAAATGGATCTCCATTACAATCTTCATAAACCTATTTTTTTTTTTTTTACCAGGTTCCCTTTTGGAAAAGTGGTTTCTTGACTGCTTCCCTTTTAAATATTCCTGATGAAGCTACTTCAGACTGTAAAAGGTTCAACTGGTTGCTATTGCTTGAGTTTAAAAAGAGTTCACACTAAAGACTTGTCACTGTACGGTAGATAAGTTGTTCGTGCTGATGTTTTTCTTCCCTTTTTATTAACACAACATACAAATTTATTGTATTGTCTGGTTCTGCTCTAATAACGGACATTATTCCATTGCTAAAACAATAAAATATCTAATCTAATATTTACATGAATATATTTACATTTAACTTATAATCAACTTATAAGTAATTTACAATCCAAGAATTTGTAGTTTAAGGGTTTTGCTTAAGGGCCCAGCAGTGGCAGCTTTGGAGAGATGAGATATAAACTGTCGTTCATACTCCAGTACATGTCATTACAATTGTACATCATTACATGTACAAACCTGGATAACTCTAAACTGTTAGGTCCTGTCCTATAAACCATGCTGTGGGTCGTCACATATTGCTATATCTCTGTCTCTCTCTGTATGTCTACAGAATGACATCAAAGCGACTTACAACTAATACAACCTTACAGTCCGTGCACTTGTGGGTTAAATATCTTGCTCAAGGAACCAGTAGTCGTAGCTTGGTAGAGGTGGGATTTGAACCATGGAGCCTCTGATCCATAATGCAGTACCTTAACCGCTAGGCTAACCACAGTCTCACTTTCGTGATTTGAGCCCGATCATGAGACTGGTGCTTCATGTTTGCACAGTTTCTTGGAGTTATAACCATGGATCGGATATCGGCACAACACTTGAATACACAACAGTGCAATGTTTTAATAAGTGGAACATCACAGATGTTTACACCTGAGTTTTAGCCTGCACCTGGCTTATGTTGGCATGTCCTGACATGTCTTATCATGTTCCTGCATTCCCCTGGTGACCCATTTATCTAGACTTGTGCGCTTTAAGAAACAGGATATTGTGCTTCACAAGCAATGGCAATGGTTTTAGAACATTTAGTTTCAAATGCTGTAATTCACTGGTACATATGTGTTAAACGTAATTTTATGTAAGTATAATAGAGAAGAAAAAACAGTTTCTAAGAGTTTCTAAAACCTGCTTGGATTCGGTACATACACAAATAATAAGATTTTGTCTTACATGTGAGAAAATGTGTTAGCTAGTGTTACTTATCTATATTAGTTCAGTACTTAAAAACAAGCATCAGCTGCCAAAAATGTTGAGTGCTCAAAGTGTTTTGGACACACTTGCTGCAGACTAACTTCAGGCTAAATTAACATGCTCTGGTTGCTGTTCCTTTTGCATTCATGCATGAAAGAATATCACAAGAAGTTTGCACTTGTGCTAATAATATTAATAGAAACTTTATCAGAAGCACACAACAGTTTCAGTTCTTTCATGATACTCACCCGTTGTGGTATTTCCTCTTTCAATGACACTGGGTGCTGTTGGTATTGTTACCATAATCAGAACAGGGACCATTGTGGCTGCAGAGAGAGTGACAGAGAGAGATACTAAGTGCTTTTGGATTAAATATGTTTATCAGGTGTAATAATAACCACCATTACCAAGTGGTGCAGAGGCAATTCTCTCCCTCTAAACCATTGTGCCTTTCAAATGAGTAGGGCATCATAAAGGCATGTATCATAAACAGAGGTGCTGCAGCAGTGACCCTGTGAGCTTCAGAATATATTGGCCTTTTTACAGATTCCCTTTGGAGAAAAGTGGTTTCCTTGCCCTATTCTTTCAAACAGACCATTCCTGATCAAGATTATGTGAGCTGTGCAAGGGTCAACTTTGCAGACCCATAAAGCTGTCAGATGTCGCTATTCCTCAAGTGTTTGGGGCATTCAGACTAAATACTAGATAATGTAGCCTATAGAAGCTGTTTATTCAGGTTTATTATTATTTTATGTTATTTATTCTTTTTTTTTCAGTTTTAAAATTGCTAAAGTAATCCTGTGTTAAGGAAACGCTTTATATAAATTAAAAGATTATTCCGATTATTATTGCATCTATATATAAATTAATACAATGCACTATGTGGAAGGAAGTACTTTTAAAAACTGCATTATTATAAACTAATTAACACATTTACACTTGTAAATTTCAAATTTCCATTTCCAAATTTCACTGGTTTGACTTTGTTTATAACATTGTTTTCTCAGCGACAATAAAAATCTATTCTATTCTATTGTACACTATATGAGAGCAAAACATGCAATAATTTTATCTCACCACTAGATGGCAGGCTTATCATTCACTCACAAACGGACAAACATCAAGTACAATATACGATATATGATAAATATATTATATCATGGATTTAAGGTAAATACCAACAGCCATTCTGGGATAAGATGTGCATTATACAGAATACATTTTTAGAATGTTTTATCAAAACAACATTTATCAAAACGTATACTCTGTAAAGCAAACTAAAGGGCTATACATTTGCGCTACAATGCGTTCACCTAATATTACTAAATAACCCTTATTTATTTATTATTTTTGCATAAATCTCGTCTTTTTTGTAGCTACATGCATATGAGTAAGATTTAGTTAGGCGTAATATAAAGTAAATTCATTTTCATCCTGTGACCATACAGAACAAGGTCTAAGACACCCTGAAGGTCACAAGCACATTACATCATATTACAAACACAAATACAAAAATGCACCTGCCTGATTTTCTCCCCTGTCAATACAATGTTATCCTGGAATTCAAAAAGTGCAGGTGAACTCACCCTGACTTAAACCCGGGTCACCGTGGAGGTGGAGGTGGGCTAGCAAACTGTCACTGCACCACCTGAACACTTCACACACTTTCTTTAAGTGGGGTTTGTACTATTTTCTTGTTTTTCCTTTTCATATTTTAACCTAACTTATCCTGGTAATGGTCAGAGTGGGCTCCGGAGCCTTTCCTAAAATTCACAGAGTACAGGAGGGCATTTTAGTGCCACTCTATCGCAGGGCTGAATGCAATGATCCGCTCTTCTGACCTCCTCTCCCTCATATTGGCGTTGACACATTTAGACTGTTCACAAAAATGAAGGGACACTTCAAAAGGAAACAGCCCCTCATTTTTGTGAGCATTTTTGTCTACGGTAAGTGCAACTGATAAAATGGACAATGAGTGTAGAAACAAAGAGGTGTACCTGATAAAGTAAGCAGTAAGTGTCCTGTGTGTTCTATATAGATATGTATTTAAAGCTGCGTGTTGCATGTTGACTTTTGTAAGGTGCGATTTTCTTCTAATGACCGTCGCATGCTGGACGTGCTCATTGAAACATAATCCATTGCCTGCTAATTCACAGTTCACAGTTCTTATTAGCAGCCCACAGTAATTCGTCTCATAATGCCTGGCTAATGAGATGTGATTAGTAAAGGCCATGGACCGGATGTTTCACCGCTGAGGAATGTCTGTGCTCTGTGTAGGTCAAGCTACTTGCTCCCGCAGCATGTTCCAGTAACGTGCCATGCGCATTAGGTCATTAACACCACTGCCACTGGTGCACCCCATAGATAGTAATAACCTCCTGCATTACACCAGTGATGGACTGATTTCTAATGTGAGCAGAGCTTACAGAGTGGGGTTACCATCAAAACATTACACACAGCCAAATAAGGACACTAGGAGGCGGAATTGACTGCTGATTTCACAAGGTTTGAAAGACTTGACCTTAAAATCCCTTCACATCCACTGATGCTGCTGATGAGCAAAGCATTTGACCCTCGGCTGCTCCCACCTTCCTTCCAAGCTAAGATATCCGAGATCGCTGGCCGTGCAGAAATGTCTGCTTCGGAGAAGTGACGCAGTGACAATAAACGTAATCTATTTTATTCTCTTAACACTCTCATCTTACACTAAACATCTCGTACATGACACTGCTGGATTTCCGTTACGTTCAACCAGATGTGGAACTGAATCTTATGTCACCCAGAGGACGATGGGTTCCCCGTTCGAGCCTGGTTCCTTACAATGTTTCTTCCTTTAGCCATTTCCTTCCTTTGGCTGCTCTAGATGTTGCTCGTTTGTAAAGCTGCTTTGTTATACTGTTCTCAAAAGCATTGGAATTCACTCATAGATTCTCATACCCAATTAACAGAGCCAAATCAGCAGCACAGGGAACATGATGGGTACCAGCCCCAGACAGGGGAAAAGTCCATCACGCAAACACACACTGGGAAACTTTACCAAAACAAGTTGACCTAACACGCCAAAGTAATGTGAGAAAAAAGAGTATATGGAGAAAATCAATCAAAAGAAAATCAAGAAAATCAAGAGAATATCAACACAACACACAAACACAGCCACACACTAGTGCTTCTTGAATTAGACGTGTGCATACTGCTTTAAACACGGCTCAGCCACTCACTGGTTTGTTGACGAGTGCTGATGCATGTTGCTGATGAGATTTTGGTTGTGTTTTGAGTGTTACTTGAATAACTAAATAGTTTCACTAAATAGCACAGTACTAATATGGGTGTAGGGATACTACTGAAGGATAGTGATCTTGTTCGGACACACCCATGTTCTCTTTGCAGAGTGGATCGCAAGCATGGTGAAAATAAACTGTAAACACAAGTTTTTTATGAGACGTTTAAAACAGCATTACCCTGCTGAACATGAGGAATTTCACAAAGATAAAGGGAAACAAGTCAAAATGGAATCTGGCACGAGCACTGAGCTAGGCACAAGCCAACTTCCATTAGCAATGTTTCCATTAAAACAAAAGTTGAACAAAAGTGTTACTGTATGCTGTCATTTATAACTATAGAACAGAAAGAAAATTGGAATTGTGCACATGTAAAAAAAATGTAAATTAGCATTTGGACAAAAAGTTCTCATCAAAAAGTTTGAAGGAAGTGGAATGCCATCTGACAAACATCTCATGGATGAAGGCTAATCATTAGAAAGTGACTTAATCTGTATCTAACAGCCTTATCTTTTGTCATCTACCTTATCTTTGTACTTTGAATCCAATGTGCGTGAATTTGTGATGTCTAGTCTAGAACGCCTCCGTGTCATAGACACCACTCAGGGACATCACAGCACAGGAAATAACAAAGGTTCCTATCCAGGGCACAAAGCTCAAGATGGCTGATGAGGATTAGACTAAATACTTTTCATATGGCCCACAGAGACAGATTTCCAAAATCTGTGCCACATCCCCACAGGAGGGGGAGCAGGTAACATAATCACCCAGCAAACATAGTCATGACTGTTAGGATTTGGTGCCCATAATTTGTTTTTCTCCTGTTTAAAGAGAATTTGAAAAATGCTGTTTAAAGGACACTGACCGCACCTTGAAATACTAAACATAGCGGAGACGAACACGGGACATAATGAAGATGTGTTCTCTCCTCTTTTTCCAGCACACCACAGGGGATTGTGGACATAAGTAGGCCATGTTAGTGAACTAGCCAAACTGAAACTAGACTGTATATCTGTAGAACATTTATTAGACGTAGTTTGGCCATTTAAAAAAAAGAAAAAAATCACTGCCTACCTGAACTAATTGCATTTCTTTACCCATGTGTCTAATCAGCGTGTGTTGTCCCATGTCCCTGTAGCAGCCAGTGGTTGTTCTGTGTTCTTGCCCCTCCACCCTTTTGCTCTTGCTTGTGGCCTGAGTGTGTGGGCCTGTTCAGAAAGACATTGTTGTAATCGGGTCATGGGATAAGCCTGTGCGTGGGCTCCTTTTTGTGGGAAAGATGCTTACAGATTGCCTTGGGTGAAGCATTGGGTATGCCATTTGGCCAACATGTCCCTTACTGCTCTCATTACTCTGAGGAAGAATAAAGGAGTTTGTGGGGGTGTGTAAGTATGTTTATATGTGTGTGTTGTACACTGCCAGTCAACTGTTTGGGGACAATGCTTTTGTTAAAATGATGCTGATTTTAAGAAGAACAATTTCAATGCCTTTCAGTCAATGGTTAAATGTTTCTATGTTGGGTTTATCCTCTATGTTCTCCACCCGTCGTCTTGTGTTTTTTCAGTTTGTTCATAAAGTACTTCATTTAATATTTGTAATGTATTTAATTAATATTTGCCAATTGTTGCCCTGGGGATCATCTTTTCCTTTCTTTCAGATTTAAGAGATTTTGCAAGTGCTAAACAGGACAGTCGGTATTCCGTGAATAAAGAAGTGTGTGGTAGAGATTAAAATAAAAGTAATGGATTGTGCACTTTTTGATTTTTGTAAAAAGCAATTTCAAAGCTGTACTCTACTGCACAAGATCAGGGATGAACACTTTTTTTTTAACTTTTGAGCATGAATCCCCTGATTAAGGTTCTGCCACACCATTTTAACCGAGTTTAAATCAACATTGTAACTACATCAATTGTGGTACATGTACACTTTTATTCTTTTCCTTTCTTTTCTTTGTCATTCATTCATTTACACTGCTCACAAAATTAGGGGATATTTCATTATGGGGTATTACATTTTTATTTCTCTTTATTTTTAATTCACTTTCCTTTATTTTTAATTTATTTCTCTTAATTGTTCATTAATGCCTTGTATTTTCCTTATTTTCCATTAATATTCTACCCCCCCCCTTTTTCTTTTATTCCCCCCTTCCTTTCCTTCATTTTCCCATTTCTCCTTTTCTCCATTTCCCTTCTCTTCCCTTTTCCATTACTTTGCTTTATTTTATTTTCCTTATCTGTATACCTGACCTGTAGGGGTTCTGAGCATTAGAGAATGGAATAAAGGGGACTAACAAAAACACCTGGCCAGTGAGTCCATCTCCAAAAGTAATCCTTTGTAATTCTCTATTTGGGAAAAAGTAACTAATCAGTGGTGTCTTCAAAAGTGAAAATAAAATTAAGCTGATCGCACGTCGTACATACCACAAACACGTATAAGCAATGCTTCATCTTTTTCCTCTGTGCAATTTTATGTACGTGTACAAGTCCATTTTACGACCCATGCTTCTTCCTGTAAGTGATCTGCTACAGATTTGTTTCTCCAAATGGAATCAAACGACACTTTCTCTCCTCACTGCCCTTATTTGCCTCACCAAAGCAAATAATTTAGCTCTCAGCAGCATTCGCTGGTCTGCTGTCTGGAGTTGATTACCGAGGGGCTTTTCCACACAGCCTCAGCGCTGCTGTTGCCCTGGTTACGTCAAGGTACAGGGGATGATGGGAAAAGGGGTGTACATGAATTCTGGCCTCACAGTAATAACTATGTCTCTGTAGTGAGAGAAAATGGGAGGCATTCATTAACCAGGCCCCACATCGGCCCGACAGAACAGAGCCTCTTTTTTGTTCAGCAACTTCTTCCTTTTCACTTCATGTTTTAGCTTTTATTTACATTCCCTGTTCTTTCTTTAGGTTTCTCAATGTCTGTGTGACACTCTAAAGCAGCTTTAGCACTTTAATTTAGCTTTAGTTCCCCTTAATGTGTAGAACATTGTTGTCATTGACTGTTACACTTCTGTTTTTGGAGATGAAGCAGTCTCTGTCTAGATTTCTCTCATGCTGGAGTCACAGATTTTCTTATGAGAGGACCATTCAGGCACACCAAACCATAAACAGACATGAAAGTTCTGTCATGAATCTCATCGTCCTCCATGTGGCGCTGTAGCACAGCATTATATATGAGCCTGAACCATAAATCCTTCAATTTGAAGTCTTTTCTTGTTATTACTAAAGGTAGTATTTAGCTCCGCCCATTCATATTCTATGCATATTTTATGCATAATATGCAAAGCCATCCAAACTCATATTGCAAAATACGTAGCAATTCAATTCCTTAATGTATCATCCAAACCACCAGAACAACGGTGCTTAATTTACATCACAACATTTGGCAATAGGAAAAATATGGTGTGAGAGAGCAGAGAACACACACACTAACACACACACACACACACACACACACACACACGCCTATGATGGTAATCTTAATAAAGGAAGAACTGGAAGGCAAATCCAGGTCCGAGGTCTGCACAAATGCTGCGCATATGCTGTTGGACCCTTAAGCAAGCCCACAACTGCTTGGACTGTACCATGTAAGACACTTTAGATAATTAAGGTCATTTTTAGATAAAATTTTATATCTGTCTTATTGCTACCTTGAACTGTAAATAAAGGTTTTCTTAGAAAAATAATGGAAAGAGGCACATTCTATTCAAATATTTGCTGTCCAAATCAGTTTCAACATTAAGCATTTGCATTGCATTATGTGAAACCAGACACAGACCAAAATAGACTTGGGTTTATAACACTTATCTTTAATCACTTTCTTCTTTTTGTGTCCCTGTTTTACAATGAAACCTTTGCCGAAAACAAACTCGAGACTTGAACATCACACTGTTGTTTTCTGCTTTTTCAAGATCACGATTGTCATTTCTGTCAGCAAGTGTCACAAAGGTTTGAATGTAATATTTTTCTGTCACTGAGAAGTAAACAAGATTGTCTGTAGATATATTTTTGAATACGTACTCATATATTTATGCTGTGTCTTCTTAATGAATAATGTCTTCACTTTTCATAGCGTTGAACATGCATATTTCTACAGAAATACCAGCTTGTTTTTATTATTTTTTTATTACTATCTTTTTATTGCATTTATCTTTGTACTTTTTTATATACTGCCGTAAAATTGATGGGAATAATGCAAAATACTGGAAAAAGAAATATATAGAATTGTATTTTTACTACATTATATTGTACTATGTAAAATAAATAAATAATAAGTAAAAAAAAAAAAAAAAGAAATACCAGCTTGTGTCATAAATGTAACAGAGAAAGAGACAGAGAACGAGTGAGAAGCAAAAGGAAGTGCTGAGCGAATCAAAGCACATCATTTTACAGCTCTAAAGTGAATTTTATTTATCCATTTTAGCTAATTAAAAAATGTTGCTATTAAATCAATCTATGGCAAACACTACAGATCCTTGGCTTTTTAGTTCATACCAGTAATCTAAAGTATACCATACAGCATTACTGTATTATAATATGCTCAATAATATTGTGTTCGGAAAACATCCAGTTCACACATGCATAACATGCATTTTTACAGAACAATGTGGACCATAAGGTCCAGAGTTCAGTACCACAGCCCAACTAACCTATTATTTCCAATGAACCTTTTAGCATTAAAGCAACCTTACTGAAATGTTTTAACACTGATTTAAACATGAGCTTTAAAGCAACGAGTAAAAACTAAACGTAAAAAAGATCTGGCAACCTGAGCCTTTCAGAAAGATTGAACTTAAAGCTGCATTCATTCAATATAATGATTCATCAGATAAAAGGTGTGTAAAGCAATCATTTATGCTTAATAGGACTTATAATAAAACTACAACCTTGTGAAAATAAGGTCATTACAGTCACTGTAACAGATGCACATGGTCTGACCACGAGGGCCGCAGGACAGAAGTTATTAATCTAATCATAAAACATTCACAAATCATCAGATGGTAAATATATAATTGCTAAAACAACAAAACTAATGGTGGCTTAAGACTTTTGCACAGTACTGCACATCAGAACCAAAAAAATGCTTTCTTTAAGACATTCCCAGGTAAAGTGTTTGACATTTTAAAATGCAATATCCCATAATGAAACATTCCCTAATTGTTGTTAACAGTGTACATAAATTGGATTAAAAAATAATAAATCATTATTCAGTATTGGTCAAATACAAAATTATTCTTTCATTCTTCATACACTCAAAATGATTGGATGCAGGTCAGTTAACCTTCCCATCTTTTCTGGGGGGTGAAAATACTGTCAGACACCAAAGAACGTTCTTAAAAACAATATTTATGACAAAATATATTTCTTTTGGGTTCTGCTAACAAAGAGGCAACGCAATAGAGAAGCTGTACTATTGAAACATGCACTCACATTTGTGTGTGAGAGAGTTCAGGTTCCACACAAACACTTCTAACATCACCCAAACCAACCTCCAACACTCCTTCTACCCACCCACATCCAGCCCTCTTCCCAGATTACGCAAGCCATCCACTGAGCCACGAGTGAACACAGAACAGGCATTTAAGCCAACAATAACAGGTTGCAGAGGTGTGCACTCATAGCATGGTGAGAAAAGCACAATGTTTCTGTATTCACCAGTATGAAACAACATGGGTAGAAAATTACAGAGAGGAAAAACAATCAGCTAAACAATCAAAGCCACAGCAATTATCAGAGCAAGGTGGTGATAAATGTCAGCCAGGTCGAGATGGGTGTGTGCTGCAGGACAATCCAAGCGTATTATTAAAGTAAATATTTGGTGAACGGTGTGGCTTCACTTCACAATACAAGAGCATCACAGCAGTGTGGCTGTTTGTGTGATCTAAGGGAGGTTACAGTATGGATGAATGGAATCTGTTAACTGATGACTCTAGATATATGACCATGAATTTTCATGATGTGTTTGATATTAAATTATAGTAAAATACAAAACAATAAGCACAAGAGTCAAGACCAAGACCAAGTTGTTAAGTCCGAGTCAGGTCAAAGAATGGGAGTGACCTATCATAAGTAGAATTTTTTTTGTTTGTTCCCAAATCGATTTTTAAATTGAAGGCCATTGTTATGGGTCCCAAGTTGCTCTCCAAGTGACTCCTCAATAATAACCGTGGCCAATTTGCATTCGGTATCTAATTAGACACAGTATGTATACCCAAGTTCTATCTCACAAGCTAATTGGGGCTGGGACTGTGACCATTTGATGTCACATTACACCTTGGCCTAGCAGTCACACATAATCTTCTTTTTCAAAATCCAGTTATTAATCTAATCATAAAACATTTACAAATCATCATATGGTAAATATATAATTGCTAAAACAACTAAACTAATGGTGGTGTAAGACTTTTGCACAGTACTGCACCTCAGAACCAACAAAGATGCTTTCTTTAAGATATGTGAAACGTTTTGGACTTTGGTAACACGATTGTATGTCATCAATTCCAAACGAAGTGTTTGATACAAAATATAATTCTCACAAAAATTAGGAAACATATCAAAATGCAATATCCCATAATGAAATATCCCCTAATTGTTGTGAGCAGTGTACATAAATTGGACTAAAAATGATAAATCATTATTCAGAATTGGTCAAATAGAAAATTCTTGTTTCCTTGGTCATATACTTAAAATGATTGGAAATCATTCAAATCCACTTCTGCAATGCCAAGTGTCATATGAAGTGGTGTAAGCCAAACTGACTATTGTCAGGTCAATTAATTGTATAATATGCTTGAATGATTCAGCAGGGAGCTTAAATAAGTAGCGTATTTATTGTTAACTCACTCACAATTACAGTTAAGTAAAAAAATCTAGGCCTGGCTTTTTGCCTTAATGTGTACTGAAAGTACAAATGACAGCATTCATATGCTGGCCTCTCAAGCGGTGAACATAATATGAAGGTAGAAGTGCACGATCTAAATGGAAATGACACCCTAATTGCTGTAGTTGCTATGAAAGTGTGTCATGAGTCTGAAGTTTTGAGGCTTGTACCTGCCGAGAGTGTTATATCTGAATGAAGCATACACTGCTCACAAAAATTAGGGGATACAGTCGACTCCGGTTCATTTGACCACCGGTTAATGGGACCAGGCGCTGGTCTTTGGACCAATTCCTAAAGTACCAAAATAAATCCTATTAAATACGTGTGATTTTGTTCGCTTATTTGGACATAAAATTCCGCTTAATCGGACCAAAGAACGTGTACAGTATGTAGTATCCATGAAGAAACTTTTCATCCCTGGCATTATTACCCCAAAACTCCAGAGTTTCTGCCCAGCCCTCTACTGCCACCTACAGGTTGGGTAGAAGAATTAGGCAGACAATGAATAGATTTGCTCATTACATGCTCTTTATTTGAACCACAGCACAGACAATAACAGACAATTATAAGAGCTTTCAGAACCAGTCTAGTGCTGCATATCGCATCACACATCTTTGACATGAACACATTCTCCAAGACGGTAACCTATAGGCGTACTCCACTCACACAAACCACGCCCACAAACACACCCATAAGTCCTCCATAACTCCATAAACACTTAACAGCTCACACAGAAAACATGTACCCAAAGGAATAAGATCAGCGAGTCACGGCAATGATCGATGGAGCCAGGACGGTCCGCCCATGGCTGTGATCAACGCCACAATACGTTACATAGCACGCCCTGCCTTGTAAAATAGGGCATGTTCGTTTAATTGGACCAGCCAGTTGTCAGGACCAAAACCATCGCGTCCCGATGTGGTCCGATTAACCGGAATCGACTGTATTTCAAAACGAAATACCCAATAATGAAATATTCCCTATTTTTTGTGAGCAAAAAAAATGATAAAATGGTGGTAACCAAGGGAAACGTGTATACTGAAGTACATTTATATGAAACTGCAAAATGTGAAAGCGTGACTAAAGGAGACATGTCTAAATACCATCAGAAACGTTGATGCGTATGATAAAAGAACATGTGTGTAGCTGAGGAGATTCCAGCTTTCCAACTTTTAATATTTGCACTTGTAGGCATTCATTACTTTAGTTGTCCCCATATCAACACCAAATTACACAGATGGTTTCAGTTTAACAACTACGGCCCAAAGGCACACTTTAAATAAGATTTGTTTGCACAAATGGCAGCGTTCAACAACAATCTGTTTCCTGCTCTCTCAAAACTCTCGAAGCTATTAAACAAGAGTCAACACTACACACTTAAAAACTCCAAACCTAAAATATTTATTAGTTTGTTCCATTAAGATGGGCCCTTTGTAGTGCCCTATGGCAAAAAATTTAAGTGCAAAGAGTGGTTCTTCTGAGGTAAAGATATACTTCTTAAGCAAAGCACTGTGCAAAAGTCTCAGACCAACATTAGATTACATTTAAAATTGTTTTAGAATTATATATGTGGCAAGTGGCACCAATAAACATCAACACTTTCTTGTTAGCGTAAATTATCTCATATCTCATCAATAAATAAGGAAAACAAAAGATGCTGTACAAATCATTATTGTTACTGACTGGATGACAACGGATTGTTCTTGATGGGAGACTCAATTGCTAAAACAGCTTCATGTGCCCACATGCTGAAGCTGTCTTTAGGTTTCTTGTGCTCAAGCTCTGACGGAATAAGCTTTCGCATTTGCTGGAAATGAGATCAGATTCTAAAAGCAATCCTTCTGGATGGACGAGCTCTCTTACTGGTAGATCAAAGCAGGAAATATTATGCACAGCATGAGGATGGTGCAGAGGAGACGGGAAGAATAGGAAAGGAAAATGGGGAGCATAAATAATGTACTTCAGACATTATGGTGCCAGTACCATCCAGATTTTTAACACTGAACTGAAATCCATCCTGTCATTTGGGAAGAGACAGCACGACACTAATGAAAGCCTGTCACATCATAATCGAGCCATCAAACAGTTGTGAAGGCGTGTCAAAGTGATCCAGTGCTGTCAAGCAAACCCTTTTCATGTCTCCAATCTAATAGCTTCACTGTATGCTGCATCATTTCACTCTTGAAACGGGCACTTATGTAACCACTTTATGGATTGTTACAACAGTTACAATACTACTACTACTACTACTACTACAACTAATAATAATAATAATAATAGTGACGTTCTGAAAAAGGAATTCCTGCACCCTGTGTTAACAAATGAGACTGGTTTTCATGTAGTGGACATATTCTGTTTTGTAATTTTGAAAACATTTACATTTACACCATTTAGCAGACGCCCTTATCCAGAGCGACTTACAACCAATACAATCTTACAATCTAAGCAATTGTGGGTTAAGCGTCTTGTTCAGGGACCCAATTGAGGCAGTTGTGGGATTTGAACCCTTGACCTTCTGGTCCATAAACCACTAAACCACCACAGTCTCAATAAAAGAAAAATAATGCAAAAAATTCACTTAAGCAAACATATTTTACTTTAGAGCACCGTTTAATTGCTTAGTTACAGTTATTTGAACTCTTTATCACTACTTTTCATGACTGTATACTTCAGGATGTCTAGTTACAGGGTGAGAGAAAAAGAGTGGGCGAGAGAGAGGGAGAAAGGGAGGGAAAGAGAAGATGTGTTGAGTCTGTCTTTCTGGCATGGGTATTAGAAGATTCATGCCCAAAATAGACAGTCAAAGCGTCTGTGTCTGCATGTGTGTGCTCACGTTTCTGTGCTTTGGGACTGTTGTCTATAAATGGGAGTCTGTGAGAATGATATCACACGTTTCTGCTTCTCTGCTTTCTCTCCCATAACTGTGAAAAACTGAACACTCCTAAACTTTGCAATATGTACAGGTACTCCCTGTTTTACGTTGGCCCGGCTTATGGTGTTTCAACTTGGGAATTCAAGAAATACGCAGTATGATACTCTCCCTCTAGGAACTCAAAAGTGTGTGACGTAGGCAGTCATGGCAAATGTGATGAGCAATGAGTGAGGAAAGCCTGGGATTGAACAATAATCGGTGTTGTGTTTCACTTTCAGATATAAGCATTATGTTTACAATTTTGCCCAACTGTAGTTTAGTGTAAGTGTTTTAAAACATGTTTAAGTTACGACACTCTCCTGCACTATGCACTCTCCTGTTCTAGATTAAACTCTGCAGTGCATGATGTAATGAAATGTAGTCAGGAAATGCTATGGTTACGCTACATTATAATATATATATATATATATATATATATATATATATATATTTACACTAAGATTTTGCTGGAACACCTTTAGCTTTAATTATGGCACGAAGTCGCTGTAGCATTGTTTCCACAAGCTTTAGCATTGTCACAACATTTATTTCTGTCCAGGGTTGCAGGATTTTTTTTCCCCCAAGATAAGAGACTGTTTTATTTCTTTATCTGTAAAGGTAATCTACAATATTCTGTTTGTAAAATGGTATATCCATTTTAAAATATGTAGTGTATATATATATATATATATATATATATATAATATTCCTCCTGATTACTGCATGAGGAATGACGTGCTTGTAGAAAACAATACCAGAGAAATATGCAGCTTGGGCAGACTGAATGAAACCATTCACACATTGTTTAACGATGATAGAGGTGAACGAAGAGGGCAGCATATTTTGTCCTTGGCATAAACCTGATATATGGAAACATGGTTAAAGTGTGTATACTCTGAATTTTATTACGTAATACATGTAGACTCAGCACTGTCTATTCACAATAAGCATACTGATAAGATGTTTGTGCCTTTAATTTAAGAAGTCTTTCAGTACAGGGAATATTTAGAGCCAAATCCTGGGAGTCTAGCCTATTTGTATGCAGGAGCCAGACCCAGTGAAATTGTTTATTACAGCAAGAACATTCCTAGATCCAGACTGTAGGGAGCCTTTATTCCTTCATTCAATCCAGTACAGCAACAAAGCATATTAGACAAAATCTTGTCAAGCAGGTATTTTGGTCAGAGTCGATTAAGAAACTAAGCATAAACCAACCCACTCATTTAATTCCAGGACAACACAAGTGTGTCAGCAACTCTTTCAAGAGCAGCATTATATCCAGCCTTTTTTCAATACTGTAAATAATAAGTTAAAGGCACTTGGTGTTAACTTCATGTAAGTGTACTGTAGGTTTAGAAACTGAGAGAGTAAGATTCCCCTGGTTCTGTTTGAATCAATTTTCCATCCTTGAACATTTAGAAAGTATTTCAAAATGATAGGTTATCATCAACTTTTTTATCATCAAAGTTTTTTTTTATATCTTTTAAGAAAAACCTCTCACTCATTACACCAAATTGCCTAAACTTCAGTGAAACTCGTCAACATTCATTTTATTCCGACTTGAAACCATATGCCAACCAGATGAAAAAATAAAACAGCATGCATCATGTTACGTCCACTTGAACAACTTTTGGTCACATATACAGACCCGTTCCAAACAAATTGAATATCATGGAAAAGTTGATACATTTCCATAATTCCATTCAAATAGTTAAACATTGATAGATTATAGATTCAGGCCCACAATTTAAATGATTTTAAGTACTTATTTGTTTCTTTTTCACATAATTTTTGGGCTTCCAGCTCATAAAACCAACGAAAACATGAATTTAAAAAATGTGAATACGGTGGGGAAGCCCAAAATACTTCTCAGTTATGCAGAAAAAGAAAAATTAGGATCACATCAAATCAATATGATACTTTCAAAACAATATGTCAATCTTCAATACTTGGTTAAAAATCTCTTTGCTTTAATCACTGCCTCGATGTGACGTGGCATTGAGGAAATCAGCCTGTGGCGTTACCAGGGAGTTATGGAAGCTCAGATTTCCTTGATGCTTGCTGTCAGCTCTTCTTTGTTGTTGGGTCTGGTGGCCCTTAGTCTCCGCTTGAGAATACCCAATATGAAAATACCAATTCTCTATTGGGTTTAGGGGCGGCAAGTTGGCTGGCCAGTCAAGCACTGTGATGGCATGGGCATCAAACCAGGCTTTGGTGCTTCTGGTGGCATGGGTCCTGCTGGAAGATGAAATCTGCATCTCCATGTCAAGTCAAGTCAAATTTATTTGTATAGCGCTTTTTACAATGGAGCATTGTCTCAAAGCAGCTTTACAATCTTATATTATCTTAAAAGGCCAATCCCATGTTGAAAAAGCCTAGGGCGACAGTGAAAAGGAAAAACTCCCTATAGAACTCCAACAAAACCATAAAAAAGTGAAGTCCTCTAAAACATTCTGGTAGACTGTTGCGATGACCTTGGATTTAAGAAAGCAGAGTTTACCAACACCTGCACTGTACATTGCACCCCAAATCATGACTTACTGTGGACATTTCACACTGGACCTCAAGCAGTTTGGGTTCTGTTCCTCACCCGTTTTCCTCCAAACCCTTGGACCTCGTTTCCAGAATGAAACTATGATGACCGAATGTCTTGACAGCAATACCTTTTTTGATGGTCCTCACAAACAATATTATCAGAAAAACAGTCCTTTAGACTAAATGTTTTGGGTCAGTGTTTCGTTTAGGGTTAGCATTAATACTTGTAGTATGACATGTGTGAGTGTGTGTGTGTATGTGTGTGTTTTTTCGCAGTGTAAGCACAACCCTAGTTGGTCTGCATCTGGAGTTTGACGAAGGCAGTTTCCTTTCTTAAGTAGCCATTCTTCCTGTTCCACTCCGACAGGGAAATGACACTAGTGTGAACGCGCGGGTGTGTGTGTGCACGCATGCACGCACACAGACACACACACACACACAAACACAGGCCATCAAGTTCACACAGACACCTCTTTCCCCACCTAGTAAACTGTTGTCGATGCTTGACGTCAGCATGGTTTAACTCTTACCCACAGCCACATGAACACAGCGATACACACTTTCTGAAGTCACACTCAGACTATACTCAGACTATACTCAGACTATACTCAGATTCACACTCATGCAGTGTGGACTAAAAGTCTAGTGCATTACAAATACACTAAACCAATAAACCAACTACTGCTCAAAGACCAAAGAAATTTAACACATGCTAACTGTCCCAAGCTTTACTCCACGATCACCTTACCTAAATCCCATCCAACATTTATGAGGGCACTTATAAATAACATTACTCAGTCTGCATACTTCCATCTTCGTCTTATTAACCGTCTTCGTTCTTCCCTTACTCCCAAAAATACTGCTATATTGGTTCATTCCTTGGTCACATCAAGCCTGGATTATTGTAATTCTCTTTTGTTTGGTCTCCCTCTAAAATCCCTTCATAAGTTACAACTGGTTCAGAATGCTGCTGC
>JAVSBV010111486.1:0-21517 GCA_033117975.1 Parotocinclus spilosoma
TAAAAGATATTAGATATATATAATATATTTATAAGATATCAGAATATATGTATATTAAATTATATATTACAATATACACTTACAATATTACATAATTTTTTATCCAAATGATGCATGTGTTTGCAAATTGCTGTGTAATACAAATGCAAAATTACTTGTTTCTTAAATGATTTGTGGAATCATATGTATTAGCCGAATATCGGTACCAACTTAATGATTTGTAAAAAATTATGACTATTCATCGTTTAGATATTATAGACTCTTGTACAAATTTGATCACTGCATTAACACACTTAACAGTAACACTAAACAGGCAACATATAAAGGCATATTTCACTTTCTATGTTAATACCATCTTAAACCTTTAATAAATGTCAATCTTAGTTATGGTTAGCTAGGTAGCACATGTTAAAATGCAAACACCTAATAACCTAGCACCCCATGCAGGCTGAACTCATTTGATAGCTGAAAGATAACAAATATCTGCTTTGCAATAGTAGTCAACCTACTAAACTACCTACTAAACCTACAACCTACTAAACAACCTACTAAACTGATTAACTGGATATGTAACTTATTTAACTATGTCTTCTGTCGTTTGCAATTTGGCCAATATTTAATTACGACAGACAAGCATTTGTAGTGGTGAGTTAGCTGCAGCTGTATCACATCTGGAATGTTTTGTATTATAAACTGATATAAATAGACGTACACACATATAAAATGTCAGATTACTGTAGAACTCGGCATGCAGTTATGTCTCAGGCAGACATATAGTAATAGTTACAGGTGTTTTCTGATTACACACTGGGTGTTGCCCTAAGAGTTTGTAAAATGTGCTTCCCGATAAAAAGGCTCTCAGAAGCTACTTTGGGTAGTGTAACAGATCGTTGACTGCTAGACTTGTCTCTACAGACTTAAAATGAGGTACGTCATTGGACGGAGAGAAGTAGGATGGTCATTTCAACATATTTCTGCCATCTAGCCCATTCTGGCATAGCTGTCGGAGGTGTTGTGAGCTTTTTTTGATTCTCTGAGGGTGACACACACATGGAAAACCAAGCACAATAATCTTTCAAAGTTTCATTGTACACCAGACCCATCCAGACCCAAGTGGGATCTTCACTACCCACTCTCTTTTTCCAGACCACCTCCAGGCACTTAGCAAAAGGATTTTTTGTTACAATGGCCATGTCCTACCATTGACAGTCAGTCACTGTGGCCTTCGTTTGCAGTGGCGTCACAAATGAGAAACCTCTACTGCTATGAACTGGAACTGTCTCGTCTTTAGAGCTGAATACAAATTCTGATTGGGATTCGTATGTGAGTATTGTGTCCTCACTGCTCAAATCTGCTCCATCTGCTGTGGAGTGACACAGTACCCCAACTGCTGATATGATGGATGAGGGTCTACAAGCCCAGCTGCAACATCAGCTGACAAGTGTGCCACAGGACACCATGCAGGACCTGTTTGCCTATGCACAAATCTATCTCATCTTGTAGATGGCTAGAGGCAGCCCAACAGTGTAACCAGAGCCTCCGTTCCTTTCCTTGTACACTAAAAAGCGTACTTTTATTTGCCCCTGTGCACTCTGAGTGCAATCTTTTCTGTTTTGAGAGTGGCACAATTACTTTTACCAGAAATTATGCTTATACTCAATTGCTCACAAAATTTGAAATATCCCTTAAGTTTTGGGAGCAATGCAGTTTAGATTATGCATTGTAAACAGATTTTCATAGATTGTAATGAACATTCTATGAACTCACAGCAGCTCGATAGTGCATGGGCTCATTGCTGTCGACCTTACAGCTCCAGATATCCCTGGTCCGGTATCTATGTGAAATATGCATGTTCTAATAACCATGTCCTCATGAGTTTCTTACTGGAGCTGTAGTTCTTCCTACATTTTAAAGACAGGTTACATGAGTTTATTTGTGCATGTGCATGTGTGGAAGTCTCTTTCCTGTAACTTCTAGGATTGGATCCTACCTCGCAACCTTTGCTACCGAGTGAACCCAAACTGGATTAAGCAGCAAGGATAATGAATTGATGAATAAATGAACCAATGAACTGACATGACTCCCACTTTTGATATTTGAAGGGGTCAAGTTAAAGGTGGTGTAAAGAAATTTAGAAAGTACCATTACTGTACTCACCCTCAGCAAAGATCTATAGTGAATCTCTGGCTTTGCACTTTTCGTTCTCTCTTAATCACATCTCTCACTTTTTACCCTACTCTTCGTTCTTTATCCCTTTCAGTCCCTCGTACGTCTCTGCATGTGCTGCTCTGAACCTAATGTACAATCCATTCATCATACATTGATCCTTCTATGCTTCTCTTCATCCCTCACAAAGGCAGTTTTTAATAGCAATTGGTGGATAATTACGGAACCAGGGAGTTTACAACAAATATGTTTGGCAGTTGTAGCCGGATAAAGGTCTGATAAAACATGGTGGAAGCCTAATCAATGCATTCCTAAGTCTTAGACATTTCAATCTTGCAGTCTGGTAATGTCATGGAGCAAGTGGGCTGATTCTTAACTTGACATTGTCTACCAATTCTGAGATAAAGTATGTTTCATATAAGCATAGCATTAAAGTAAACAGCAAACAAAATAAAACAATTAACACTCTGCTCACAAAAAATAGGGGATGTTTCATAATAGTATATTTAATAATCACAGTAAATAATGATTTCTTTGTTTTTTAATTTTAATAAATTTTCAAAACTCTCAAGAAAACTCTTTTCACATGGTTATAATGGAATATTTTGTGCAGAATTTTGAGGAAAAAGATTAATTTAATACAATTTGGAATAATGCTGTAACGTATCAAAATGTGGAAAAAGTAAAGCACTGTGAATACTTTCCGGATGCACTGTACATCAGGCTGATTCCAGCCTTTTCAAATAGTGGTGGAGAAATCAGATTTGATGCATTTTGTTTAATGAATCAAAGATTTAGTCATCTTTATGTTTCATTAAAATAACACCAGATAAAAGTCATCAGAAGAGTACTGGAATCAATGTTCCTCTAAGAAATAGTGGACAGGACGACTGATTCCAGCATGACAATGAACCCAACACACCACTCGGGCAACTAAGGAGTGGCTCCTTTCAAGGTCCTGAAGTGGCCTAGCCAGTGTCCAGACCTCAACCCCATAGAAAATTTGTGGAAGCTGGCCGTGTTTCCCAGCGACAGCCCCAAAACATCACTGCTCTAGAGATCTGCATGGAGAAATGGGCGTGGAGAAGACTTACAGGATTTTTTTTTACCTCTGTCATTGTCATTTTGTTATTGACCAAATGCTTATTTTCCACCACAATTTACAAATAAATTATTTTTTAAAACCTACAATGTGATTTCCTGGATTTTTTGTGTCATTTTCTCTCTCATAGTTTGTGTACCTATGATAAAAAATTATGATGAAACTCTCATCTCATCATCTCAACTCTTTCTAAATAAGAGAACTTGCACAATTAGTGCCTCACTAAATACTTTTTTGCCCCACTGTATACTGAAGACCTGTGTGGTATTATGGTCTGATAAAGCCTTATTCTTGATCTTTTTATATTGGAAAAAATGGGCACTGTGTGATTCAGACCAAAGAAAAAAAGGACAATTCAGAATATTATCAGCCACAAATCCAAAAGCCAGCCTCTTGTGTTATGGGGCTGTGTCAGTGGCCTAAATGTTTTCCTTGATAGCACAATAATGAGTAAACCCTAGAGACTGTTATTTGTGAACATTCCAGGAGACCAGAAGTTCTAGAAATCTACTCTTCTCAAACCAGCCCATCAGGGACCACCAATCATGCCACAGAAAATTACTGTGATTGCATTTTCCAAGTGAATGTTACCTGAAGCTACTGGCACCACCTTTGACACCTTCCCTGTGCTTTTTTAAATCTTACTTTCTTATGTGGCTATGATTAGTGGCATCCTGAAAAAAGACCTTAGCACATACTGTATGTTCATAATGAATCCTTGTGGCACATGTTCATGATGTAAAATGATGTGTTCTAATCATAAAAAGTCAGATTCACGCAGATTCATCAAGCCGATTTCTATAAAATGTTCTTCTGGGTTTTTTTTTTTACTGCTGAGGGGCTGTGATAGCCCTCAGTATAATTTCAGAGCCATTCAGGTATCTGCTTAAACAAGATCTGTGACAAATAGAGAGTTATGGGTAGGTTTACACCACATCCAAAGAGAGAGGTATTGCTTTAAAGTTGAGCTTTAGACCAGATCAGAGAGAGAGAGGCATGATGTGACTTAGACCAGATTATTGTGAAATAATAATAATAATTGGGTGCACAGTTCTGCTTTAGGTATAAACTGCGACAGATGTGTTGGATTGTATCTTGCCAGAGCATGTTTGTCTCCCTCCCTACTCCCCTGCTGGCCTGCTCACATTGCAATTAAACATTCTGCAAACAAGCATGCTTACCTCATGATGATGCTACTTTTGTGTATGGAAAAAAATCACACTTGCACACTGCAATTTGGACTCATACAAACATGGACTTCATGAGCTGACGTATCATATCGTGCTCAGGTACGATTACCGATCACACTACATGTGTACTATGCCAGATTTCAACTGAAAGCCGCCCAAGTCCACAGAACTGAGCATAGTTTAGTGTACCACGCTGAACGACATCACGTTTTGGTATGAGATACGCCATAAATTATGGTTATATTTTATACAGTAAGTGAACAGTCATTTCCCACAGTCAACATGATGGAGGTGGGATATTTGTGAGCGGTGTAAATATTTACTATGTAAGTGCAACCATCGACCTGTAGACATAGGTGAGACCAGGCACAACTGGTCATTTGCACAAGTCGGAATGAAGCACATTAACAGAAAAAGAAAGCGACTTCATGAATGTACATGTAAATGCAAACAAAATGAATAATAAACATTTAATTTACAGCTGCATTCAAGCCCTTTGATTAAGCATTTGTGTATTTACACTTCGCATTTTACTGTTTCCTCCATTTTACAGCAATCTGGTTTCAAATGTAATGTGACAGCAAGCACTGGATCACAATATCAAGTAAATCCTCTGAGTGTTTCTGCCCTGGTGAGTTTCTGATCTATCATCCACTGCATTTCTAAGGTTCATTAACAGGACAATTTTCCCCAACGTTTCCGTCAGGACAGCAAAGTGTGGCCCCAATTCCAATATGTTCCAATTATTCTGTCTGGCAGAAAGAGCTGTGTGGCTCCAATATGTGTGTCCGTTTCAGTAATTGCATTAGACAAACCTATTAGAACTGCCAGCTGAACATCCACCACAACAAAAAAGGGAGAAACCAGGGAGAGCAAACACAGTGGTTAAATAGCTAAATATATAGAACTTTCTATAGAACGGGAGATCTACAAGGAGTACGTAGCTTTCAACTGCTAAATGGCCTAATTAGGAATACTGATTGGTGGTTATACTGATCCATTAAGCATAGTTCTCTCCTATGGGTCTGTTGGGGTTTAGTGCCATTCTATCAAACATCTGACCAAGAATTCAAGCTGCACACTATTTGCAGGAATGAGATTTGTGTGTGTGCACACACTGCCTGGATAAATCACACAATACGTACATTATCGATTTGTACTTTGTATACAGGGACTGTTTCCCTGCAGTTTTTAATGCTGTCGCCTCACAGGCCCAAGAGTTCAGGCCGGCCACTGTCAGTCTAGAGTTTGCATGTTGTGCTTGTCTCTGGATGGGCAGGAACCGCCCCCACTTGGTTAAATAGAGAACTACACCCTACAGGTTAAATAAAGGCGTTTTGTACAGTGGATTCATCCTACTGAAGGGTGACAGGCAGAATATCTGGCTGCCTTTTTGGAAAGGTTTCCTATGGAAAAGCACAATGTCACCGTAATAACTGATCCTGTACTGATCCTGTACCCAACCGAAGAAGCTAACGTCATTTTGGAAAATAAATACTGCAGGACCCAAAATATTTGTAATAATTCTATTATGGTATTAAACATGAAAATACAGACATAAAAACCGACTAAATAAATTAATCTAATAAATAAACCAAGACAGCCAATAAAAATATACTTTAAAAAGCATTAAATCTAAGTTTACAGTAGGTTACCTATTGAACAGAAAGAAAGAAATGCACATCAGATAAAAACAGATGTAACATGTCAACTCATCTAAATCAAGTCTATACAGATGTACAACTTTCGAATTTCTATTTTTATAAACATACTATATTTATATACATTGTCATGGGCACGTAACACTTTAAGGCAGTGACTAGGTCACGCTTTGTTTTGGAGTGATTATATTTGGATTTGTCATGTTAGACACCAATTTAATGTATTACGGTTCGGTTGGATATAATTTGTAACAAATTCGTTCTTACAGGCATAACGTGTAAAGACAATATATAATATGACACAGTGCTATACAAGTTTAAAAGGACACATACATCTATACACACACACACACACACATGCTCTCTTTCTGGAATGCTGTTGCTAATAAAATCTCCCCTGCAACACAATTACTGACAGTGCTGTATTCTGCCAGTTTGCCATGTTCTCAAACTGTGTGTAGCATGATGAGCAGGAAAGTTACAGATGGTGCAAATAATCATACGTAATGGCAAGCAAAACATCACTATTTCAGTCTCTCTTCATAACACTTGACAAACTCACTGTGCACTTGAAGTCAGTAAGAAGACAATGAAATAAAGTGCAACCAAAGTAAGGAAGCATGGCTGAGCTGTTACAGCAGACTTCAGACAGCAGATAAGATTAAAAAATCTCTCAGGCACTCAAGGGCAGAAAGAGTACTGCTTGTCTTACATGTAGAGGCTCAAAAAGAAGTACAGGTCCAGCCGTACTCCTTACCTTATAGGTTATGTGTATCCCAAATTCAAAAGGACAGAGCAATGAAAAGCACATACCCTTAAAGGCATCTGAGGCTTTATCACAGAATAGTTGTGTAATATTTCAATACAGTACATTCAGGTCACCCTTTGACCTTTTGACTAAAGCTTCAGGAGATGCCGGGCTTTGGTCTAACCAAGAATATGTTTTTAATATTTGATGTTTAGCTCTACTGTACCTAATTAACTGGAGTACATCTTTACATTATCATTTATAGCTGTGCAGATCTGCATGTCTGTTCCCATGATTCTGTACTTCCCTAACATAGTTGTTTTTCTGGAGTGTGATTAATTGCTGTAAAGTCTCGGTTAGTATAGCTATCCAGTACTAACTGTACTGTCTGCTTTCTCCTGTGCTGTTGTACAGTATTGCTGATATACTCTAATACATGCTGGCATACATGATTAGATGTTTTTTTTAATTAGGGCAAGCTGAATTGCATTTCTTTAAAAAGCAAACTTTACGTAAAATTTAATTGTGTGTGAAATACATTAACAGACTAAAATAGTCAATCTAGAGTTGCCAATAACAACACTACTCAAAGGACTGAAAGTATATATAAAATCTGTGATATAAATAGCATTTCTAAATGACATCATAGAAACTCCTAAAGGGCTGAAATCTTGAACAAAAGACGGCTGTGGGTCATGAACATGGGCGAGTTTACACCTAGGCTTACTCCAGCAAATTCTCACAACCTCTGTTCTGAGGCTCCTGAATGCACTGGGCACTACAGACAGTTAAGCTGTTTTAGAGTTTCCCTTATTCTAACCTACAGCTGGCTAATAACAATACCATGGCAACAGTGGAGCAGGGGAAATGGTGTTGCAGCTGTCCAGGATTGGAAATTAAAGTGAACTGGGTAATATTGCTTCAGCTAAAAACCAAGCCGGAAAGTTCTCCACTTTAAATTAAATTACATGCAGTTCATGGACATCAGTATGTGGAGTAAAAGGTTTTTATACAAACAAGTTTAAAAAATGCTTGCTGGTGAACTTTAGGAATGGACAGTACAAAAATAAATTCATTTAAAATACAGACGTTATTAAGAATATATGATACAAAACTAGGCTGGAAATTGGTGAACAATAAAAAGCCCATCGCTCCCATCTTTAACCATGTGATAGAGATACTCGACAAGTACTGAACACCCAGCATGCTGGAACAGTCAGAAGAGGAAGAAATGCGTTTGTTAGTCAATGTGCTCCTCTTTCAGTAGTGTCACTGAGTGCCAGGGAAGGAAGGATACAGGACTTAAAGCTGAGAGTCATCCCCCAGACTGGTGAGCTCTTCAGGTGAGTGTTTCTCCACCCCTGCAGCGGCTTGATGGGAGAAAGTGGCTGCGATCTTATCAAAAGTTAGGCCTTTCGTCTCTGGAACCTTAAAGTACGTGAAGATGAAGAAGCCCAGTAACAGGATAGTGAAGATGATAAAGACATAAGGGCCACACAATTGCTGTTGAATAGAAAGAGAAAGGGTGTGTGTCAAAGTCAAATTTATTTCTATAGCAACTTTTTAAATGAAGCATTTTCTCAAAGCAGCTACACAATTATCTAGGTCCAAACTTAAATATTAAACTACGATAGCCAATTGATAATTATATAGTAACTGTTGTAATAAAGAGAAGCTAAATCAAATGAAAAGAGAAAAAAAATTAAAGAACACACAATAAGTAAAATAAAATAATATGGTTTCTCATATAAATTACAATTGTATGAATGGAAATCAAACTACAACAAGTGCACCTGCTAGAAAATAGCAATCTCTCTGTGATTGTGTCTCACCTCAATATACTGAAAGCACATTCCCACTATGAAGTTGGCCGTCCAATTGGAGAAGCCAGCCAAGGCAATAGCAGAAGGGCGAGGGCCTTGACTAAATAGCTCAGCAACAATGAACCAGGGGATGGGACCAGGGCCGATTTCGAAGAACGCCACAAAGGCAAAAATGGCAACAATACTCATGTATGACATCCACTGCAGTTGCTCCTGTGAGAAAATACAAATAAAATGCATGTATTCACATTCAGGAACAACAGCTAGACACACTGGAGCCAAAGCACGAATACGAACGGTAGAAGCTAGAACTGTGTGATATGACAATATATATCATATGATAAAAGTTTAATATTAAGAGCAAGACAACAGCCACGATATCTTTATTTAGCAATGACAAATTTTCCATTAAAATGAAAACTGAACAAAAATGTTTTTGTCTTTTCTACTGTTATTCTTATACTCGATACATACATACAGACTAGTACATATATTACTATTTTATATTTTGCTACACGTTTCCCAAAGTTTCCAAATGAACGGAAAAATATAATTAAATATGATAGAATTACTTTTATTTGTTGAGTGTATATAATTTAACATGTAATAAGAAAGACGTCATTTTGTTGTCATTTTATTTTTAAAAAATAATTCGCTGAATTAATAGCTAATATGCTATACCTTGATATTTAGATTGATCAGGATATAAAATTACCTATACCGTTATATGAAATTTTGGTCATGTCGCACAGCAATTTGGTCAACATCAACAGTACATGGCCATGGCAGTGGAACATAAATCGGGCAAAGTAAGTATATCCTACAGACAGAGGGTATAAATCAAAGAGTATAAAAGCTATTAGGCAAATGTAACCTACCAGCAGTGCTAGGGCTATTGTCATCAGGACAGCGGCTACTGCCATACCCAACAGTCCAATCAAGTGCAGAGACCGGCGCCCAGCTCTCTCCACTAAAAACAACTACACAAGAACGAAGAGACAGTGAAATTATGTCTGGTGTTTAGTTCATTGACTTCACAGTGTTTCATTTAAGTGACACTGCTTATGTTGTCTGCCATAGTGCATGGACACTAGGGATCATATATGTGTAGGACTCACCGACACCACCGTGAAAGCAGTATTGACAACTCCGGCACCAATAGTGGCATAAACTGGCTGCTCCACACCTGCCTTCTCAAAGATCCTCGTAGAATAATAGAACACCTGCATACATGAACATAATCTTTATCCTTATCTTATCATGTAATTACTATAACATTCGCTACACTTGCATTATGCAGCCCATGTAGCAGACATACTTGAACTTTGATTTTTTTCATCTTAGGTTAGAAATCAAAAAGGAGGAGGAGGAGGAAGAGGCTTGTTTAATTGACATACAATTTGCTATGCTATATGCTTAAAAAACACCTAAAACATACCATTCAGCTATAACATTAAAACCACCTTCCATTCCCCTTAATGCAACCAAGGTTCTAAGTTGTCGAGACATAGATATGGACTTGTAACATTGCGTGGACCTTTTATGGTACCTACAATAATACCTGCTTTTTTTACAGAAATGGCAACTTTCTTTAGAAAAAGGTTTGCTTTAGGTTCCTGGTGGTTAAAGTCTGGGTTGGGGTTAGGAGTAGCCTTGATTACCTAGAGTAATACATTTGTCAGTCTCCATAACAATAGCAGACAAAATTGTGTGCAATATAGCAGACAAGATTGTGTAAAAAGGACTGTGGTCACTTAGTGGTTAAGGTACTGGACTATGGACCAGAAGGTCAAGGGTTAAAAATACCACCTCTGCTTCAGTTGGGTCCCTGAGCAAGGCCTTTAACCCAAAACTGCTTGGATTGTAAGACTGTATTAATTGTACATCGCTCTGGATAAGAGCGTATGCCAAATGACGTATATGTATATGTGTGCATGCGTGCTTACAGCATTGATCCCAGACAGCTGTTGTGAAAGCTGTAGTATGATGGCAATGACCAACGGCTGGCGGTAGATTGGAGATCGGATTAGCTCTGGAATGGATACTTTCTTCTCTCTCATCATCTGCCTGCTTTCTTCTTTCATCTCCTGCATGTCAGCACTTACATCCATGGTGCCACGCAGCTTTTTTAGCACTATAAACATGAAGAATGTAATGAAATCATTGCTAGAATCACTGATTTGTTCAACTCGATAAAGGTATAAAGGCCTATCATATGCAGTAGGTTAAGTACAACTGGCCTATGTATATAATTTTGTTTTAAAAACTCACACAAACAATGTGATCTAGTAAGTGTGTGTGTGTGTGTGTGTGCTGACCTGCTTTCGCTTTGTTCTCTTCATTGCGGTTGAGGAGTAGATAGCGAGGGCTCTCGGGGCAAATGGGTAGCAGGAAACACTGCAACAAGGCTGGGATGAATGTAAAACCCAACAGGAAGGGCCAGAGTCTGGAGTTCCCCAGAATTACTTCAAGACCAAACACCTGTACCACACAAATACAGTATTTGCTCTATTCCATGCTTAGTTCTTTTTGTGTCAACAGTCTTTGCATAAGAAGAACACAATGCAAATAAATTAGACAGATTTCATTGTCTGACCACTAGATGACACTACAACACTACCTGGCAACAGTAATTGAACTTCAAACTATGAAATGTAAGTAAATATTAACAATCAATTGTGTACACATTATTAATGATCAAATATGTATTTTTTAAATGCACGTTGAGATGCATCTAACATGTACCTGTGCTACAAGGATGCCTATCACAATGCCCAGCTGATGCAGAGTGCCCATGGCTCCTCGGAGGGCAGTGGGAGCCACCTCACCCACATACATGGGCACAAAGCCAGTGGAGAGACCAGAGTAGAGCCCCACCACAAAACGGCCAATGATCAACATCTCCCATGAGGCAGCCATCTTAGAGAAGCCCATCAGTGCAGCAGAGATGAAGGCTAGCCCGTTAGCCATCAGCATGGAATTCCTCCTGCAGAGAGATAAAGAGAAGCATATGTTGCCAACAAGCTTTGTTAAATGTATATATAGCCATATGTTCTAATTTAACAGGCGCTTAGTGCTTTTTAAAATGTACAACTCCTTCAATATTCACTCTAGTGCCTATAATAAGATGAATAAATGACCGTGTACAAGGAGAAGTTGTTCTGACTTAACCGCAACTTCTCTGAAAGCCAGTAAGAGGGCAAAATTACAATTTTATCGTACCACAGTAGATTGCGATAGACAGTTATTGTGATAAACAATATTATTTTCTGAGCAAAACGAGATATTTTCAGTGCTTAAAGAACACTGACCATCTGCAACTTTTATTAAATTAAGTAGTGCTATTTAATTAAATGAAGCACAGCTCATTTTAAATAAAAATCCTAAGTATGAGATAATATTTGAATAGCAGTGTGTCGCTTTGGATGCATTTTGTCTGCAATCACATGTATCGTGATAAATATCATGTATCATGAAAATGACTTTCAATTATGACATAAAACATAAACATAATTTTCCTAATTCGTTGGAAGTATACTGTCCAGATCATATACTAGATATCAGACAGTCATGAGCCAAAGACGATGGCTCAGTTTTGACATATACTGTTTATATATGTATATATTTATATTTGTGCAGGACTTGTATTTCAGTTGAGGTTATTGCTATCAGTCCACAGTGGGCTAACATCTACAATAGTCAGTGACTTTGCTCTGAACATATGCTGTATCAATATGAAATGGACGTACAATAATACTATAAACAGGCCTGGCTTGTTTATAGCCAAGAAGGAAGCAGGAAGTACAGCCTGTAATTCCTTCACAGAAACTCGGTTTCTTAAGAACTCGGATGTCTCTGTGCAGGAATTCCATGTTGTATTTGTATTATGAATATGCCCTTGGTTCAATCAAAGTGGGAAGTAGGATCCCATGTAAAGTCTTTTAAGTTTAAAAACTTGAGAGCATTACTTTTATATTAGGAATTTCAAATATGGAAGGGTTATATAAGACAATGTTTAGTTTCTCAAATAAATGATGCATTTAGCAGGCAGCACTTAAATGTTGTACACTGAAAATGTTGGCATGGAATTTATTTTTTCCAAACTAAGACTAAAGTAGACAAATTTTAAATGCTCATGCTTAATGGATTTTAGAGGAAACTTGTGGTAGTTGGATTTACCTTCCAAAGCGATTAACGAAGATTCCAACAGAGAAGGAGCCAAAGATGCCCCCCACAGAAAAGATGGCGACTGAAAGGGACCACAATGATGTAAGAGATGTAGGAGGGATATGCTCATCATACCGTGCATGCCACGTCTCATTGTAGAAACTTTCGATGATCTAAAATACACATATACAAGACATATATATCATGAACAATTTCATTAAATTTTATTGAACCCATATAACTGCCTTAAGGGGAAATTCACAAGATCTACCCAGTGAAATGGTCTTCTGTTTTTAATGTCACTGAGTTTGACTGTTTAGTGGTATGCTCCAACATACAATATAGATTAGCGATTCAAAGTGAACAGCTGTAGCGTACAAGAGAAACTGCAATTGCCAAAAATAAGGTTATGTGGTGAGTAGCTTCTCAATTGTTACATAACGATGAGGAAGGACATATCCCATGATCATGAAACAGATGTTACTGTCTGAAATCAACTAAAGAGATTGCTCAAATGTATTGTTTTTTATTTACTGAATGCCCAACACGCTTCTAAAATGTGGAAAGATAGTGGTGAACCTAGGATGTGGTCAAAAAATTGTGAATGATGGTAAGAATCACTGAAGCCTCTGGAGTCAGTGGTAAGAGATCTAGGCTGAGCAAAGTTATGTGGCAATAAAATGAAGACAGCGGAGTTCCTGTGTACTGGTGTACTGGCATGGCTACTGTATCAATTGATATTTTCTTTTCTGATTCTTCAGGCTAAATGTGTGGGGGAAAAGTCACTCCTCAAAACATTAAATACACATTAACTGGTCACCACTAGAGTCCTGAACTTGGGACGTGCTGGAGAAGCTTAGCGTTCTCGCCGCTAATGCAAGATCTCAACCAAATATTTTTGCTAATCTGAATAGAAATAAGGTTTTCTACTACTGCCATGTCATATGCCCAGCCTAACCGCGCAAGACCTAATTAAACACATGTAATAGCGTACTTTTTTACAAGCGGTGCAAATAAAAATCTTAACAAAAATGAGCGCTTTTGTCCTGTAGAGGGCAGTGTTGTAAAATTTAATTCAACTTTATTTGTAAGGGGCTTTTTACAAACGACATTGTCACAACGCAGCTTTACGTTGATACAGGAACAGTTATCACAAATTAGATTCTATTGTCTATTCTAGTGCCTATTGTATAACGATTTACTGAGGCATTACTGGATGAGGAAAAGGCAGAAGACAAGTCAGGTTACATTTCTGCCATTTTGCTCGTGCTTACATTCAAAAAATGTTGATCACTTAAATTCTCCCTACTTTTGTTTTTAACTCCAACTATATTTTAACGTACGGATGACCCTCATACAATTAAAAAAAATATGGCTATATAAATAATATAAATGGCACTGAACACAATACAAACTCGTACAGAAAAGGAGACAGTAATGGGGGGTAAATAAAATGGAAGGCAAAGGGAGGAGTTGTTGCAACAGCTCTATGCTGTCCTTAGTGAAACTTAGCAGGGCAACCAACCAGGGAGATCAAGTTTCCACATTTTGGGAGTTCATCTTGCAGGCCTCTAAAGTGACCTTTCTTTCTTCTCTACCATCTCTTCAGCCCATTATCAAAAAATCTAGCTAACATCATGAAACTCTCTCTTTCTCTGCAGAAATTACTTACGCTGAGGCATTTATAAATATTGGAACAGTCTGACATGAGTCTGTCTACATGAAAAGAAAGTCTCTACAAAGAACTAAGTTTACGATGACATATATCTGCAAATTTAAATGTGTGTAATGTTTTACACGTAGAGACACATAAATCATTGTTTGTACATGTTATTAGCACATTCTGGACACCAATGTTTCACAAACAGCAAAGAAACTGAAGATGAGAAAAGGTTGGATATTACATGACAAAGATCCAAAGCATACCACACTAAATCAACCTTGAGCTACTTCAAGGCCTTGGAATAGCCTTCATATTCCCCCAAACTGAAAGATTTTAAAATATGCTCTCCTCACTAGGCGATCCTTGTAATATAAAATGGGTGACTGGTTTTAAGATACAATTGGAGAATGAGATTTCTGCTCAAGTGGGAATTACTATCTATTAACTAACTAACCAGATTTGTTTTGCCCATGCCAAATCATATATTAAAATTATCTCATACATTCATAAATATGAATATTTGTGTGTCACAAATATCAGATTATCATACCTACATTAGGTTTATATTGGACTGTTTTACATCTGTTTTTTAGGGGGACATGTTGGCACAAGTGGTAAGTGTGATCGCTGCACAGCTCCAGAGATTAATCTCGACCTTGTTCTCTCCCTGTGTGGAGTTTGCAGGTCCTTCTCATGTCTGTATGGGTTTACTCCAGTTTCCCATACCAACCCAAAACCTTTGTTAATTGGTTAAATGTTCACTCAATTGCCCCACTGTAAAGGAATTTGACTGATATCAATATAACATTGCTCTTGCCATGAAACACAATTGATGCTGATGTGGAATTAAATAAGCAAATAAATCCAGTTCATGTTGTTCTTTATCATTTCAGTTGTTTCACTCCTTTAAAAAAATTGGACTGTTATCAAAAAGGTTTGATCATAATTTTTCGACAAATCAAGTCTCAGTTAAGTAGCATGACAGGCTTAAGAACCATGTATGGTGCGCTTGGCATTAATACTTATTCTGCTACATTGTCCACCACCAAAGTATATTTACATTTAGTCATTACAAGATGCTCATATTCAAATCAATTTGGAAAACAATGACGTTTGCATGCAATAACTCAATGACGTTTTCATTTTCAGCCATTCAGAAATTAACAAGCAAGTTTGATGATAAGATTAAATATTAAGAGCCTGAGATCAATTTGAAATGATATACAGGTGAAATCAGGTACAACAAAAATACAAATCAGTAAGCTATTATAGAACATGATGAGTGCATAAATAATGTGATCGTTTATTGCCAAGCATCATGGAAAGTGATGATGGGCAGAAATTTTAAACCTGCTGTGTAGCTTGGAAATAATGACCCAGTTTTATCAACACTTGTTATGAAAATGTTTACGTATAAACAGGATTTTTCTTAGCAGGAGGTACATGGGGACGCTTTACTTCATGTCCACCTTTTTCATTTTGTTATAGCATTAGAGTACATGTTTAGGCTATTAAAATGTAATACAGAGAAAGAAATAGTGTAGAAACTATTCACAGTGGCTACTGACGTACAACGTTACATTAAAGCTGACCTGGAGCCCTTAAAAATGTTTCAATCTTACAGAAAGGTCTGGAATCTAACCTGCCCAGACTAGCTCACATCACCTCTGATAAGTGTTTTTCAGCTTCATCAAATTGTTCATCAAAAAAGGTAATTTCTGAATACCAAGCACACATTTATTAGAAACAATTATTGAGCTTTACACCAAAACACAGGTAACGAGTGCACGTGAGAGTACCTTACACTAAATCTTCTATATTACTCCCAGCAAGTCCTCACACATCAATAAGTCTCTTGTGTACTTCATAAGACTGTCTCTGTCTCCCACTCTCTCCCTCTATGTTTTTCAGCATACCTAATACACTCTTTATATGCTGGTTAGCTTCTAAACTGTAGTGTAGTACCTAAATATGTTTTTAAAATTAATAAACAGGCTCAACAACAAGTTAATGAAGCTTTTAATATGCATTTAAGGATTAGCATTAAGTAATGGAAAACACCTAAGCACTTCCAGGTTAGCAGTTTGAACCTGCTTTTTAAATGTATTTTAAGCTCAGAAATACACTAAATGTGTTTGTATCAAGTCCATGAATGTGTGTCTGAATACTACAAACCTAGTAGCATTTATTCAGCACTTTCAAGTATTTATTTTCTATTTTACTGCCCTTTACTCTCCCACAACTCTTAATACCTCCAGATAAACCTTCTGATCCAAGCAGCCCTGACTCCTATAAGGCTCCTATAACAGGAATATTAACTACTCCAGCTCATGCTGCATCGCACGGAATGTTAAAAAAATGAATCTGGAGGGGGTAGGGGTTTATCGCATACATGCACTGTACCACTTGTATAATAACCACTGGATAAAGGCTGGTGAGCTCACTGAGGAACTAAAGTTTACTTCGATATAATAACAGAGGGTTAAGTTGTAACTTACATATGATGAAACAACGGCCTGTCTTTGCCATGATAATAATATGGTATTTATGTAAATGAACACCTGACAAACTTGCAAAAAGGAAAATAATACATTTGCTTCATGTATTAATTCACAAAAAGCAATAAAACAATATAATGCGTGTACCTCTCACTAACCAAGTAGAAACAGCTGAAGTTCCTTGGCCAGTGATAGCTTAATGGTACAGATTAATGCAGTTTATGAAAGCTTGTAAGTCTGAATCCCATTACTTTCAGAGAGCTTCTGCAAGGGCCTTAACATTCAATATACACAGATAAGGTGATGTGAATTCCATTGAAACCGTAAAGCTCTGGATAATATTCTACTTGGAAACCTTGTATCTTGGCACTCATGTTGAGGTTACATTGACACATACCACCTGCTTAAACCCTGTTACAGACCAAGTTTAGACCTTCATGGAAACAGCATTCTCTAATGGCAGTGGCCTCTTTCAGCAGGATAATATGCTCTGATACACTACAAAAACTGTTCAGATATGGTTTAAGGAACATAACAAAGAACTAAAGTTGACTTGGCCACAAACGTCCCCAGATCTCTTTTAGAATGTACATCTGTGGGGTGTCCTGGACAAATAACTTTAATTCATGGAGGCTTACGTACTTACTTACACAGGATGTGCTACTAACCTCTTGGTGTCAAATAACACCTTGTCCCATGCCAATGCCATGCACCGACAGGTCAGGGCTTTGATGCCATGCTAGAAGCACTTTAGAGAGAGCAATTAACCTAACATGCATGTCTTTGGACTGCGGGAGGAAACTGGAGCACCCAGAGTAAACCAACATGGGCACAGGGCGAACATGCAAACTCCACAGAGAAAGGATGGTTTCATTGACACATGCATTTCTCCAATGCAGGGAACATTCAGTTCTCTTTCACTTTGACTGCCTAACCACTGTGAGACACCTTAGATAACAAGCTGGACATGCACCATGACCTTACATAATGCTGGATTTATTAATGGAGTATGTTGACAAGGAATTTGCATTCTAAAATTAGCTATCTCTTTTGGGGGGCAGCAGTATGTGATTTATGTGAGTGAAAGAGCGACAGAGAGAGAGACAGAGACAGAGCAAAAGGGACAGAGAGACAGTGAGTGAATGTGCACTCATAGCTCACCTTTTGAGGAGCATTGATGACACCTGTGTTATAACCGAACTGAAGGGAGCCAATCACAGCTGTTCCCACTGCCAGCAGCAGCTGGAAGGTCACTTTCTGCAAGGGGCAAATTATAAAATGTCAGCAAGGTTGTTACTTAGTCAATACAATGGTGTTTGAAAATGTGTGCACCCTTAAAAATGTCCAATGAAGCATCACAAATATGATCTATGATCTATGATGTCATTTTCATAAAATTACTAAAAGTAGATGAAAAGAGCCCAATTAAACAAATAAGACAGAAAATACTGTACTTGGACCGTATAATTTACTGACATAAATTATTCATTATTACACATCTGTGAGTGACATAAACATGTAAACCTTTGCTTTTGGTATCTGTTGTGACCCTCTTGGTAAGCAATAACTGCAACTAAACATTTCTGGTAATTGTTTATCAGTCCTGTATATTGGCTTCTAAGAACTGTAGCTCATTTAATCTCATTTTCATGTAAATCAGTTCTCAACCACCTCAGAGAACTGTCCTTCAGGGAGCACAAATCAGGGAGCACCTGTACTATGCAACTCTATTAATACATACAATGCCTTGTGCAGTGTCAAGTTTCTTGGGGTCAGGAGCAAATTAATTACATTCACATTATTCCTTACAGGAAAAAATAATTAATTTGTTCCAGAGAAACACATTTTACCACTGTACGTTTGAAATTTGATAGTGTTTATGTCATATTTATGCAGGAATATAGAACATCTAAAGGGTTCATAAACACTTATGTCCACAATATTTGACTGGGTGGACATTTTTTCACATGCCGTCAATGTACCAAACTAGAATGAATGTCAATTTTAAAAACTCTGTTAACAACCGTTAAAAAACTAAACATGTTTCCTGTACCTCTCTCATAATTTATTCCAAACGGCCTTGCCTAAACTACAGTTTAACAGTATAACATTCAACAGATGTTGAAAATGCAATGCAATTAATATTAATGTATTACTACTAATTCCGGGTGTCTCGACACTGATTAGAAAAGAAGGCTTAAAACAAACCACTTGCCTGTGTTTTCTACTTGGAAAAGGTGTGGTCAGGATATGGTACTTTTCATTAAAGTTTGCATATGGAAAAATACATCCCAAAAGTAATTATTTAAAACATAAAATATAGATTTTGTTTTTCACTGTACAGGCATTGTTAAAGAAGTTAATTATTTATTCATTCATTTTCACAGGCAGTGCCATGCTAGAATTATTAGGCATATGACACTTCTCCACGAGTAGTATCTTTAACTACACAGTACAGCTTACAAAAAGAATCGAGAGTATGCAATGTTACAGCAAGCAACTATAGACCAGTCTTCATCAGTAGACTGAAAATACAGTTTTTCTAACGCTAATCAGTACAGCTTTCCTCACTGTACATGTCTCTGACTAAGCACTGAAAAATAAACAAGTTTTATGCAATCATGCATCCCGTTTCACTCACGTCATCCACCCATTGCATACTTCAGAATGCAGCTGGAATGGTATGAACAAAAGCGTATGTAAACACCCAATTGCTGGCCATCAGTCACTAAGACTGCATGTTTACAATGTTTCTCAAGATTCTGGAGGCATGTGTGTATATGACACGGTTGTTGAACCAGCAGTAGGCCTGTAACAGGATGTTACTGTATACCCAGATTTTAAAAAGACTGTGAAAAAACTTTTTTAACTTAATATATAATGCAAAATCATTGTATCCACTAGTTTACAACAAAAACAATGTAAATAACATAAGTCTGAATGTGGACTACACTACATGTGTACACTGCAAACATTCACGGGTCCAACTTTTAAGCTTGACTACATCCTTCCTATGTAAACATGTTAAAGTCACTCGAACAATGCTGGAAGCAAAAAAACAACAACAAAAAACAGCTATGTGAACTTGTGAACTGTCTTTGGAAAGACTAAATATGAAACCTTTTTTAAAGGGGGTGTGTTCATCAACGCAATAACTCTAAGGCGTTCATATTGCGTTCCTATTTTATTAAAGGAGGCACATACTAAACACAGCAAATAAATAAAATGGTAAATAAAATGTTAAAAAAATTTGCATATACTAAAGTTCTGCAGGCTTATTAGAATTAATGCAAATCACTGAAATGTACAACACTTTAAATTATTCAGACAAAATATAACATGTATGTTTAAGTACAATAATACATGTAACAATGAATGTTGGAATTATTACAAGTATATGAACATCAAACAATCTGGTTTGTAATTTGTCAGCTATAATACTATAGATCCTATGATACTGGTTGACACTGGCTGCTGGAAGCTTGGCAACAGTTTTTAAACCAGGACCTAGCTTCTACATGCTCTGACAGGCCCAGGCTAATACAAAAAAAACATGAGAACTCGGCTCATTTAGAAGAAATAATATGATGGGTCTTTAAAAATGTAAAAAAAAAAAAATTTATGACCTTGTCCCATGCTATATCATCTCTTTCCTTTCCCTTCAAACGTGTGACTGTTGTAGTGTTACTCTGGTCAGACGGGTCAGCTGATAATGTCACATTGGCATAAATAGCCAGACGCTGACTCTCTGAGTGTGAGCAGAAATTCCAAGAAAACCCAAAGGGAAGCGGACACAGTTACTGTACTTCTCTAAATATGAGTCAATGCTTAACGCTAAATAGTGAACTATGTCGTTGTTACCAGAGCCACATACAGCCCATGAGACACAGAGGTACGTTCAGCACATCTATGCTGCAGGTTTATTCCATATCAATAATCCACTATATTACATAGTAATCATTTCAATGCCCGTGTGTAGCCATTGGACAGCCCAGTTAATCAATAAAACATTTATAAATATTTCTAACCATTACCAAAACGTTCTATGCACTATTCTTGACATGTCATTGTACAAGCATATGCTGTTAAAGGGTTCGGCATAGAAACATGCCTTAATAACAACAGACAAGGAAGTTCAGAATCAAGTTTTGCCTGGAGCAAAATTGTAATCTGCTCTCAAAGAACGTGTTTGTATCTGCAAAGGCAGCCCCTTCTGTTGTGCAACAGCAAGAAAACACTTCAAGTTCGAATATACAGTGCTTTGTTTTATAACGTGTGTGGTTTTGGCTGAGTCATAATGATGCTGCACTCACTTTTTCAGATTTGGCTTACATACTTACCCTATCTAAATAAGTATAATGTATTGGTTAAAAACTCCATTAATGACTGTATAACTACAACTCTTTTTGATCCATGGGCTGTTATATTAAGAATTAAACATGCATACGTTTGTTTTTATGTCCAATTTTGTTATCTCTAAGGCAGCAGATTAACTGAAA
>JAVSBV010111494.1:0-21516 GCA_033117975.1 Parotocinclus spilosoma
AGACAGCTTCCTCTTGTGTCCACAGTTAACCCTGTTGGATGTGGTTCGTCGTTCTTGGTGGTATGCTGACATTACCCAGGATACCGTGGCTCTTGATGCATCACAAACCTTGCACACTAAAATGACAGGTGTTTCAGTTTCATTGTCTAACCCCTGTATACTCATTGACAAAAATAACAATAACCAATAACACAAAGTAGGAGATGTTGGAATTACTTTGTGTGAATGGAGTTTTTCAGGGAAAACGGTTAAATTGAAAGGAGGCTCTTGCATCCTGTGGGGCTACCTCTATCCTGGATACAAAATGAGATACAGTTGGGAATGGAGGCATACAGGTTCGATATGGTGAATGGTGTACATTTGCTCACCGATGTCACAGCTTTGGCTGTATTTCCTGCACACCAAAGCTGTTCCCATAAGTGCTCAATTGGTGATAAATCTGGTGACCGGACAGGCCAAGAAAGTAATCCAATCTGGCAGAGACGTTCCTTGGAACCTCTTGCTGTTTAGGGATGAGCATGATTGCAAAAAATGCCTGTTGAAAGACCTTTTATGAGAGGCAGAACATAGTGTTCTGCACATAACATTGAGCTATTAGTGACCCTTGTATCCACTGACCATTGGAGTGGCTCCCCGGATAATCATACCAGCAGTTGGGGCAGTGTGTCACAGACAGGAAATGCTTACCATGAGGCCTCCATACTATACTGTCATCAGATCCCAAACTGAATTTGGATTTATAGCTAAAGACGATATGGTTCCAATCTGCAGCAGTCCAGATTTCTCAATCATGACGCCACTGCAAATAAAAGAAAATAGAAATATGACATTTTTATTTGGATGCATTATTCTTTTGGCAATATGTATAGTACAAAGGGACATAAATCCTTCATCAACATTGCTTGTGGTAAAGTATCTCTATCACTAAAGTAGTATTACTCTATCACTAATATTTAACAATGAGAGGAAATCAAATTAACTCCACCATGAATAGTGCTAGTAGATTGCGGTCCATGAGCACTGTTACATGCTTCACCTTTTTCACAATGCTAATTTGTAATCTAAAACGAACTTCTGACCGCTTTGCCCCGTCATGCCATTTGTGTTGTGATCGCAAAAACGAGGCCTGCTGTGACATATTAAGGACCTGCATACATTTGCTGGTCTATGGGCCAAATGGAAACAGTCTATTCCATTAAGAAACCATCAGCGGCATGAAAAATCTGGCAGAGCAACGGCCAATCACAGTGGTAATTATTTAGCCCAATCCATATTTAGCCTCATTCGCCGACCCTGCCACTTAGGGGCATCGCTTTTATTTTCCCCGTATCCGTCGCGTCGCCAGTTTGCATGATGGATCTGGGCTCAAGCGGGTATGTCGCCACACATCAATCAAGCCCTGTAGAATACACACGGTCAACGTTCCTGTACCCTTCTCACTTCCACACTTGTTTCTTCCCTGCTGCAGCTGGCTCAGGACGGACGATTTGCGCCTTCGCTTTTTAATGCCAATAGACCTGTTTTAAAAATCAGTCACACTGTAGATGCACAATTAGGCAGTTATTACCAGGCAAGGAACTCTAGTATGCAAAGAGCACAGCCTTTTTCCTTCACAACCGCACCTGTAAAACATACAATAGGAAAAACATTAAAATAAAAAAAAAAAACACTGACAAAGATGAACTAGAAATCTTGCAGCATCTGGCAGCTTTATCAGGATGCCAAGTTGACCCTTTTACAGTCTAAAGAAGCTTGATCAGGAATGGCCTATTTGAAAGGGTAGCAGCTAGGAAACCACTTTTTCAGAAGGAGAACAGAGTGAAATGGTTAGACAATAAGATAAAGCTCATCAAAGTTGGAATGAAGATCAGTGGAAAAGAATATTATGGAGTGGCAAATCCAGGTTTGGCATTTTAAGATCAAATAAGCAACCATATATTATTATAATGGTAGCTATTGTCTAATGGTGGCCTCAGACTTTTGCACAATAAGTGTAAAGTCAATAAATTCTATGTAGGTCAGTGGGAATCCTGAGACCACTAAGAAGTCTACTTAATAATCTTTATATAATTAATGTACAGCCCATGGACACATTAAAACCACCTGCCTGATATTGTGTAAGTCCCAACTGACCCATCGAGACCTTTGAGGTCCTGTAAGTTGCCAGATAAAGTTTTACGTAGATCAAACTGTTCCTTACAGCAGACCTGAGAAATTTGGGGGACAGGACAATGCTTTGATAAATAAAAATCTCAGTATACATGTACTAACCTGGCAGAATGCTACATGTAATCATAAGGATTCACACTTACAAGCACATCTAAGGCAAACTGAGTAACTTTATCTCTATCTGTGTGTGGTACACATACTTTTAAGCATCTACACAAGTTTATTACAGGCTTTATGTGGTATTATGTCTTTATTACAGCATTTGGTAATACATTTATCATGCCTTCTAAGATTTATAGGATGTGCTATCGTGATTGTTCGCTCTTATCTTCTCGTGATACTGTCTGTAGCCTTTGTTTCTGCAGCTGTTGCCTTTTGAATGCCTAACACAAGTATTTGTCTGAGTGAATAAGTGAAACTAATTTCATATGAAACCAAGGTTTTAACACTTAGCGGCTCATGAAGTGGGCCGCATGTGCTATGTAACTAGTAAATGAATTTACATTAATCATAACTTGGCTTTAAGGCAGTATAAGTGTCTCCTGCCTAACAGTGCTGTAAGTGTTCCTGTTGCTCCCTCTCTCTCTCTCTGTCTCGTTTGCAAGCTCTTAATCATCTTGGCAGATAATAATGAACTCTTTTTAATTGTCATTAGATCTGCTTCTAAAGGAGCATTAATGAGTCAGTGAGCTACATGTACAACACTACTTTTTAGCTGATCTAAGGTCTGATATTCATAGTGTGTGTGTGTGTGTGTGTTTGGGAGTGGGCGGTGGTGGTGTGGTGGGGGATTTGGGGATGGGGGTGTTGCTCTGATGGCCGAATTAAATTGCATTCCCAACATATGCTGCTCACAAAAAAGAAGATATGCCAAAATGAAATATCCCATCATGAAGTATCCCCTAATTTCATAAAGCAATAATGAAAGCAGTTAGTTTATATGCAAGAGCTTGCAGGAACCCTATAACATTCTAGATGATGTTGGAGGAACATGATATCTGTGCTGGAATTTAGATACTCAAGGCTAAGCCAGCTAAGCCTAAAATGAGTGCTAAAAAGTGCACCGTTGGTTATTCTACAAGATATCATGTAGCATAACTGGCAGTCAGAGACAAACGCTAGGCAGCAAAGCAATAAGAGGTATGTAAAACATGGTGATCTACAAGGGGTTAACAGCAGGCATCTTGCAGCAAGCAGCATCATTGATCTTTGAGGACTAATTAAAGCACAGCAGGATCTATTCAATTAATCTAACAAGAACAGGCTGCATTGGCTTGAGAAACGGCATCTCTTATAGGGCTCTTTTGCGCAACCCCACATAACTAACATGACTAACAAATAGAGCCGGAGACTGACAGCGAGCTGTAAAGACAAGGGACAGCTAAGCTTAACTTTCTAAGCTTAACTGTTACACTAAGACTGTTTAATTCAGCACTACAAATATCCCTATAACACTGAATCATCTGCAGTGTGGGTGGACCAAAATAGATGGAAAAGGAAACTTTGAAAAGGTAATTGTATTATTTTTAGAACCAGTCACACAAGTCTTAAACTGCATACCTGCTAATGCTTTTATTTTTGGTTTTTACTGTCATGGATACACAGTTTCTAAAGCCTAAAGTCAAATTAAAATTACTTTTCAAGCTCCTGTACGGAGTTATTAGTGCGTCCTAATTTCTACCTAGTTGCAGTCGCGTCTTAAATGAAATGTATTTTAATTAAAACAAAGTTATAACAGTCTCTGCAGGCAACCAACAGTTACATACGCTGCTAACAGGTTCATAATATGAAGCATACGGGAAACAGTGGGTTGTACTGAACACCACAATCACTCTTAATGAGATACTTTCATAAAATTTCACCTGCCTAGACAGCCCAAGTTTTTCTGCCCCTCCTAAAACAAAGTTCATGGAAAAACTAGGTAGTATCTTTGCATCTATCAGATTCTTTTAGTTCATGTCTTGGTTTGTATATCCTATTGATATTTCTGACAGTAGAATCTGCAAGCAGGACATTTTCAAACCTTAATCTGACTTCATTTTTACATCCTTAGTCAGCTGCTTGGAGAAGCCCCTGGTTGTTGAGTGGTTTGAAGTGCCACGGAATGTATTAAGTCCTGAAAAGTTTCTCTCAGCATTTTTGCTAATAGTTTTTAAGACGAAACTCTTCTTGGGAGCACCTTTTGTGTGAAACTTTGTGGACAGAGCCCCAGGACATTTGCATGCATCTAGCTCAGCGGTGTACGAATACAGTTTAGCTGAAGTGTCCTCGAAAAGAAGGCTTAAAAGACATTTGGAGTGCGATCTTGACGGCTGACTTCCTGCGGTTTTTGTTTCGTACCCACTGAGACGCAAAGATGCTTGCGCAAATGAAATTTCAGTCTCGGATGTGGACTGAATGCTGAGTGCAGGCTGGTTATAACGGCAATTATTAATGCAGGTGTACTGTAAATTCTTCTGCATACGCAGAGAGAGTGGCCTGATCGGTTGACCTGGCAATTCCTGTACCTTTCGGTCTTCGGAAAAGACGGATGGTGTGTATGAAGGATCATCATTCTTATTATATGTCATCTACAGATCATTTGATTTACACACTATTTTGGGTCAGGTTTTCCCATTTATTCCTGATTGTTCCTATGTTTCTTGTTCTGCCATTATCTCGTTTTCCTTACAGACAGTTCCTTTCAACCTTTGCATCCTATCACAGTGTCTACACAGGCATCTGTTGTCATAGTTACACCGCTGACTTGGTTTGGTAATGCCACACAGCAGGCATGAGCCTTACCGCGGGTGTAAATTGGCTGGTTAGGCACACAGGGCGTACACAATTTGAACTGTCTTTGAACCTTTCAGTAGTAGATAAGCATGCTATTCGGATGGGTTCTGAGCTACATTTCACCTTCATGATGCACTTGTGATGATGTAACTTGAGGGGATGAGCACATTTCCAGGTCTTAAGAACTCCCTGATGACTTGACATATCGATATCGACATTTAAACTCATCCTAACTAAAGAAAGTTACTCCTTGGTTATGCAAAACAGCTTTAAAGTCATGGTTTTATCGCAAAATATGTTGGTTATTGACAATTTATTGGTATATACAATGATTATAACAATTCAAACGATGGCATTGAGCTACTCCGAATGTGGCCATGAGGTGCCAAATGTGCACGAGAGCAATGAGCAAAGGTTCGTCTGATCCTGTTTTCTTTTATATCAAGGGGGAGACTAGGCATGTGTGTGCCCTTTAATGAGGGAAGTGACAGCACAGGATGAAAACAAGCCAGTGGAGAGAGTGTGATGCTCCGGGCTGTGCTCTGCTGAGAAACCCTAGATATGGGAACTCATGTTGACGTCAATCTGACCACCTATCCAAAGTTTGTTCCGGACAAAGTGGCCATTGTGTTTTGTCTCACTGGTGTATAAATTCAGAAAATTGCTATGTTATGCTTTTCCCAAGTTTTAAACAGACTTAAGATAGCAGTAATTAATGGATTTATGTCGTACGTAGTTGCAGGGCCGAGCTCATAAATACAGCAGGTTACTAAAAGCTTCTCTCCACTACAGCACTTGTTTAATCTGGATTACAGCATGGTGTGACGGTGGACCTAGAACACACAATATGTCCTTTGTTGGGCCTAAAACATTTGTGGGATGCTTGATGCACAGTGACGATGATGTGGAAAGAAAAAGAAAAGAACTGTATTAGTGAGAGCCGGGCGCTTGCTCGGCATGGAGTGTGACAGCGGAAGAAATTGCCTTCCGCACCAACTGCGTAGAGCGATGATGACGAGGGGGGAGGACGATGATCATCTGTAACTGGGAAAATAGGGCATGACAATGCCCAAATCACACATGTGCCCATTCGCAGCGTGCTTATTTACAGCTATTATGAGTCCATGAGTGAGAGAATGCATCTCTAATTCTGAAATGTTTTTCACCACCCGGGGTCCGCAATCACAGACTGTGTGTGGTTCTACAGAACCAATTCTCCAGGAAGTCAAAAAAATCTGGTTGCCACTGATAAAGCAGCCTAATAGAGCACCATGGCTTATGGGCAGCACATACAATCATACTTTAGAAATCACATAATATAATTTATTAAGCATAGGGTTGTCAGGGCAAGAAATAGAAGCACACTGTTCAAACACTCTTATATATACAGGTATGTTCTACATTGTACATATGTATATACTTACTTGCATTTATGTTCATTGTCTGTTTGAACCAAAAAACGCATCTTTGCAGAATGAAATGTGAACACATTTCACAATTTCAGCATCTCTTCAGAAATACCTGCTCGTATGGAAAATACAAAAGAACATACATGAATGAAACTGAAACACCTGTCATTTTAGTGTGGGAGGTTTCATGGCTAAATTGGACGAGCCTGGTGACCAATCTTCATTAATTGCACATTGAACCAGTAAGAGCAGAGTGTGAAGGTTCAATTAGCAGGTTAAGAGCACAGTTTTGCTTAAAATTTTGCAACGCATACAACATTATGGGTGACATACCAGAGTTCAAAAGAGGACAAGTTGTTGGACTGTTGGCGCATCTGTGGCCAAGACATCAAGTCTTTGTGATGTATCAAGAGACACGGTATCCGGGGTAATGTCAGCATACCACCAAGAATGACCAACCATATCCAACAGGGTTAACTGTGGACACAAGAGGAAGCTGTCTAAAAGGGATGTTCGGGTGCTAACCCTGGACTGTATCCAAAAAACATAAAACCACGGCTGCCCAAATCATGGCAGAATTAAATGTGCACCTCAAGTCTCCTGTTTTCACCAGAAATGTCCGTCGGGATCCACAGGGTCAATAAACACAGCCGGACTGCTATAGCAAAACCTTTGTCTAAAACCAGGTGTTTCAGTTTCATTGTCAAACCCCTGTATGTTACACTGTCACCTAAAACACAGTTTATCGCTTTTCAAAAGTGTTTGAGACAGAGCAGGGCTGGGGAGTACAGAGGGACTAAGTGGATCGATGTTCTGCACAGAACATGGCTAAGTCAAATTTTATCCATCCTAAATAAATAAAAAACTATTGAAAATAAGTGGCAGTTGATTTTGATATTAAATAATTCAATGTTGGGGAAACACTACAGAATTTTATCTGTTTAGGGTTTTGGTTGGCCAGTAGGGTTATACTGTATGTAAGTTCAACTGAGCTACCTAATCAATACAATTTGTTGAAATAAACATAGGCTAAATAAAAAATCGGAGAACACGTTTAAAGAAAACATAGTACTTATACTTACATGTATACAGTTCTATAAATATATAGACGAGCATAAACATGACGACATATATACTACTACACAGAATTCAAGCGTACAATCGTTTAGGAAGAACTGCGTTGCTGTACAGCCGTTTGGTCTCTTACTGTGCTTGCGCCTTGTTACTTATTTATAAGCTGCAAGTCCTTGGAGTAAAAATTTTACAGCACAGAGCATGTTTTTGCTGTCATGGCATTCAGACCTGCCACACGTCAGAGGTACGAGACAAGCAGAGAGGACAACTCAATCAAGCCGGTTTAAGTTTCAAAGCTTATTCACCTTGCCTACTGTCACGTCCTTATTAAGGCGAGGGATGAAAATGCTGAAAAGTCCATCGATCACCACAGATCCTTGCTCTCTGTGTTCTCTCTACCTTTCTCCCCTCTTGCTTTCTGCCATTTTCTTTGCTTTTCCTTGTATCCTGGTGATATTGGCCCGAACCCAAATCACTCCGACGGCACCTTTGGAAAGCACAGTGCTTTCCAGGTGAATCGGTCTGGCCCTTTTCATGCCTGTCTGCAGCCAATAACAGCTTCCAATCTCCCTGGAGCTAACGATGTCAGTTAATAGACTTCTTCACTGTCAGTCACACCTTAAAATCCCAATAAAGCACAGGCAGATCTACAGGCCTGTACACACATGCTTATTAAACCTGCTTTTTGAGCTTTAGAAAATACCTTTACGCATAAAACGTATTATTTTACAAAACGCAAGATTTGGCAAAATGGCTTTTGTACCACAGTCTAGCATCTTAGATGATATTTTCATCTTTTTAAGAACTGTTATTTACATATTCTTCTCATCTACTGAAACTTGTTTTTCAAAGCCTGCAGCAGCATGTTAATACTGTTTGAAATGTCAGGTTTTAAGGGCTGAATGAAGAGCTGCATTTGGGACTTTATTCCATGAACAAGACGCCATCATTTTCACATATCACCAGTATATTAAAGCATAAATCACATCTTCATGTCATTACAAGCTGCACCTGGCTGACTTGTTATTTAAACTGGCCAAAAGTACCAGCACCGTTTCTTTATATGAGATGCTGCCACTAAATGGGTTTACTGTGTGTGTGTGTGTGTGTGAATTTTTTTCACTTAAGAGCTTTCTGACTAAAAATCAGACAGTTAAAGACTTATCTTTTTGAGATTGCTTTTCCAAATTTCTCGTTTTTATTGTTGTGTTTATTCTTTTGATTTGAAGTGTTCTCACAATGTATGCCTCCCTGTTTGTTATTTTTATTACATTGTGTTACGTCCTGTCTCTTATATTACTTATATCACTTTTCTGCAAATATTATTATATTTAATTTTATTCTCTAATTCATCTGAAACCCATTTACAAATTACGTTTTATTTATATTATTAAGTTAAAGGTTTAACGAGAGAAAGCCTGATGTGAAAAGTACAGGGTAGACAGAAAAAGTAGACAGAAACTAGCTGACAAAGTATTTTTTAAAGTAAAGGAATACTTTTGATTGCATCTGAAGACAGGAAGGGAAGTATGACATTTATTTTCTGTGAACTGAAGTTCATATGAGCTATTTTGAGCTCCCTGTTGTTGGCAGATGCCATTTTGTACTCGGTTCTTAGTTTGATTTTCCCGCCTTTTCCACATTTACATTTCCAGCATTTAGCAGACGCTCTTATCCAGAGCAATCCAAGCAATTGTGGGTTAAGGGCTTTGCTCAAGGACCCAACTGTGGCAGCTTGGCAGAGGTGGGATTTGAACCCTGGACTTTCTGTTCCAGAGGCCAGTACCTGTGGTAGCCGCTAGGTCCCAGCATTTATGTTTGTGAGCTTGCAGCTGGAATATTGAGACAGTCAGTACCACATACAATTTCTAACAAGTAATTTGATTTAAAACATACATTTAAAAAAAAAACCCAGCAGATATTGTTTTTGACTTGCTCAAAAGTTTTGTTTTCTTGTCTTACAATATTTTCACATGGCCAAAGCAGCATCCAAACATTAATTTCTATTGCCATTGAAAATGATAAATCTTGAATGTCACGCGTAAACAAGTAAGTGTCCTGCCTTAGCTTTGCAAATGCCACGCGAGCGTGACGCGAGTTGAGAGGATTTATCCGTATAGAAAAATGAATTTCTCTTTTTTCAGACTTGACTGCTGATAAGATACAATCTTGTGCGTATGCATCTGCATTATTTGCTTCCTCGTCAATATGTCAACTGCAATTAAAAATATCAAAGAGAGCTGTGTGAAGCTTAGAGTGAAGAGGGATACCCAGCTGGGTGCACTTGCCCCAGTCAGGCATTTCAATATTACAGATTAGATTATCTTGCCTAATGAAATGAGCTTGGGAAAGTTGACGCATGCGGTGGTAGACAAACATGGCCTGCTTCATGTGTTATGGCCTCCCCCCATGACTTATGGGTTCCCCATTTGCTGATGTAAGAAAAAAAATGGATCCGATGTTTATTTCACGTGACTGTGAGTTCAAACCATGATGCTGGACAATAGTGTTTTGACAACGCGGTCTCATGGAGTTCAGGCAGAGCTCAGGGCAAGACTGGCAAGTTCTCCAGCAAAGTTACATACCATATATAATTTAATAACCCCTCCCACTGCCACTGGATGCCACTGGAGTCTGCACAAAAATCTGGCCATAGAGTGTTATGTGTGTTTGGCATTAGGGACCTAACATCCAAGTCAAACTACAGTATTTCTGCTTTTGGGCAGCGTGGTGGTTTGGTGGGTAGCACTGCTGCCTCAACAAGAAGGTCCCGGGCTCAATCCCAGAATGGAGCGGCTTGGGTCCTTTCTGCGTGGAGACTGCATGTCCTCCTTGTGTCTGTGTGGGTTTACTCTGGGTACTCGATTTTCTCCCACAGTCCAAAGACATGTGTGCTAGGTTAAATGGCATCTCCAAATTGACTTGAGTAAGCAAACCACCCCAGCCATGTAACTGGAAACAGCTGCACGCTGGTCCCAAGCCCGAATAAATGGGGAGGGGTGGAGAAAGCAATGGCAAAACTACTCCACTATCCTGCCAAAATACTTCATGGATCCCATCGATGAAGGACAGAAATGTGTGGAGATCGATGATCCATCAAATGACCGAAAGTTGGCTGCGACTGTACGGTTAATCCCATCCCCATTTCTTTTATTTGTACAGCATTACAGACCATAAGGTTGACGGTTCCAGCACCACTGCCACTGTTGGGCTCTTGAGCAGTGTATGTATATACTGACCAGACAAAAACAACAGTGTGACTGAAACATACCTAATGGTGTATAATGTGCATTCTGATGAAAATTTCCTGTAGCCTGGGAATTGTTGTACTGTTTATAGACCTGTATGCCAAATCTCAAATCCCAGGCATTTTTTGATGAAATCCTGTCTGGTCACATTTGACTGGGAAAAAGAGGACTATACACTTATTAGGCACCATTATCCAAGGTGACATGCAGATTTACAATCTAAACAATTGTGAGTAATGGACCTTACTCAAAAGCAGTAGCTTTCCAAAGATGGGATCTAAACCTTAACTGCTTGACCACTAAAATCTCACAACAATGGTGTAAATCAAAGTTTTAAAGAAAGGGCACACTGGGACCAAGTTGCAAGACTTTAACTTACTGATTGATTTGGTTCCGAACAGCCCCAGAACTCTAGGTTTGATCCCCACTTCTAAATATATCTGTGTGAAGTTTGACATTGGTCACCACCTCTCAGCTGCCTCTCAGTATCGACACAAGGTGACCCTTGTTACAAACCCATTCATCAACTCGGGAAAGTACGAGGTTCTCTTATTCTCCCAGTGTTGGCCTGTGTAGTCTGAAATTACCTCGCTGTGCAAATCTACTGTTGCTCAAAATATCTTCAGGATCATGACAGCTACTGTTTGCTCATTTTACAACATAGTATAATCAGAGTATTTGCCTATTCTCTGCCAGTGTAAATTTGCAATCGAGTTGCAATCACTGATGTTCTCCATATTTTAGTGTTACACTGTATGTTCTGTTCTGTATTAAATCTTTGCTTACTAAGCTAAATGGCCAAAAGTATGCAGACAGCCCATCTAATCATTTCTATATGTGTTATTCACGCAACAGATTTACATATGAAGCACATATCCAGTAACAGTAGAATGTACTTTAGAGCAATTATGATTTAAGAACTTACACAGTTTTTTCATGCCTTCTGATCGGGCTGGCCACCACACAGGCACAGTTGATTTTAAGAGGGGAATTTTGGGAGGATGCTCACATTTTACATTAGCTCACACTTGTAGACTTTTCAGACATCAGTATTTTTGTGAGCAGTACATTTATTCAGTACAAACCAAACCTCTCAAACCTCTGTTATGTATTCAGAGCAGATTTTACTGAGATAAACCAGGAGGTATTGTATCAAATAGTATTATATCACACTATTTATTATGTCACTACCAATTGTACTAGTATTCTGGCCCTTGAAGAATGTGGCACCTTGTGCACTCAGAGTGGCGAAAATTCAGAGAAAGTACCTAGAGAATTACTGGAGTTTTATTGCATATATAAATTATATACACTGCTTACAAACATTTATGCATATTGCATTAGAGGATATTTCATTTTAAAATACTTACTAATTGTTGTGAGCAGTGTATATACAGACAAACATAAAACAATAATTATTAATTTAATAAATTACAATTGAGCATTTTAGACATAAACTATTACCTATTATTTATTATCTCTCGTTTTTCACTAAAGGAAACAAGGACCTATTATGAGTGTGTTTTATTTACAGTGGAAGAAATGGTCAAGTAATTTCGCTGAGCAAATTTGTTGCAGTTTGTCTTGCGACTTCACCTCCAAAATCTGCGATGGGACTGAGCTCCCAATGTGAGGGTGTAAATCTCAAAATAGCTGACAATCAAAACGGTATTGCGATCCTCCAATTATGATGTGGAAACTCGGTGTCCTGGCCAGCCAAAGCCCACCCACAGCTCCATATACCCCCCGGGGCCCCTTCAGGGGCGAGACAAAATCATGTAATTTATCCAATGACCATCGACCAGCACAGAATCATCATAATTCATAAGAAGTTTAAAAGAATTTACAGTTGCTTTCAAGCCCCTCACTCTGTCTCAGAGAAAAGTTGAAGCATCACCACCTTTGGGAAACTCATTTGGAGTGTGTTTGGAGATGAGATGGCAGCAGTTTAGCTTTGAGGTTGTTTACACATGCATCAACATGACCGGGACATCTATATTTCTTAACATATATGTAGAGAAGGTTTGAAAATGGATTACATAATCATACATTAGTCATTTGTGCCACTTTTGGCTCTGGGTAGGGTATCCATAAAGTAATTTTACCCACACAGAAGCAGATGGACAGTCAGGCACAATCATGCACTTATCTTCTGGAGCCACAGTTCCATATCAACCCTATAATAAAGAAAAGTTTGTGTGAAATCCATTGTGAAGGTCTCTTTTGTAGATCTCCTTCAGTCCTGCATCACTTCTGGCGCTCAGGTGTTGTTTTGACAAGCCAATTCTGCAGCTGTAAAAGCGTTTTTATTGCCTCTCCAAAACAGGGTGAACTTTCTACAGAACAAAACTAGAGGCTTTATCAGGAACCAATCCATTGTATGCCCAAATAAGGACCTTTGGGTCAATTAGCTATTTGTGGAAATGGAAAATGACTAAGGTTTGTATTTATATGCCTCAAATGAGACTTTAATGTTTTGCTTACAGTATTGTTGATTTTGGCAATTGTATGTAATGCATATATTTTAAAAACAAAGATATATATTCATTCATTCATTATTTTCAGCTTAATCAACAAGCGTGGGCAGGAACCTTGGGAGGACCAAGGTTCTGGGCGCATGGGCAGGAACAACCCTAGATGGGGTGCCAATCTCACACACATTGTTGCACACAATCACACACTAAGGGCCACTTTTAGTAAGACACCAATTAACCTAACACGCATGTCTTTGAACTGTGGGAGGAAACTGGAGTACCAGAAGTAAACCCACACAGACACGGGGAGGACATGCATACTCCACCCTGGGATTGAACGCGGGACCTTCTAGCTGGGAGGAAGCGGTGCTACCCATTGTTCTGCCCAGATATATATTAAATATATATTTATTTATATAGTAAGGACAGTTAGAGTCAAGACCATTGAGTCCAAATCAAGATCAAGACTGTTGTTAATAATATTCTTGTTCACTCGGTCCCTTATAAGTCTTGGTCTTTCCAAGGATTCCTTTTTATAATGTTTAGGGAATTTTTTCTTTCCATTGAAGCAGGCTTGCTCAATTTTTGATTGGCCTTAAATAGTAGAAGATACTTGTAAGGGTGCTTTGAGACAATGCTCAATTTTAGAAACCGCTACAGAAGTCAATCTGGCAACTTGAATAGGTCAATATTTTATGTGTTTGGTGTAATAATTGGTAAGCACAAAACTTTCCATGTCTTTTTAATATGTGAATAAAAAAAATGGATTCAGAAGCCCAGAAAAATGACAACAGGGTGGTGCACGGAAAAATATTTACTAAATCAAGTGAATTAAATCAGGCAGTAAAATTGAAAGCGTTACCAGGTCATGCCAAATCTGATTTCATACTGCACATTTTCTGTTCCACTCAGAAGTGGGTTTTAGCAAAACTACACACAGGATTTGGAGCGTTACGGTGCATCGTGCTCTACGTTCGTCCAGGATGCCACACGCATACTCACATACCCACGCGCACACGTTTACCTTTTTTCAAGCCATTTTAAAAACAACAACCGTGACCTTTCTGTTGGCAGAGGCAGCACAGCTACGATCACAGGGACTGGAAACAGAGCCAAAGTGAAATGTCAACCGTCCCTGTGGTTCCAGCGCTGACGCAACCAGACGTACGGCTACGGCTGAAGCAGGGAGAGGAAGGAAGATGTGTAGGTGTGTGTGTGTGTGTGTGTGGGTGGGTGTGTGGGTGGGTGGGACGTGCCCTGGAATACTTAGTGTGCATGTGAACGTGTTTGATTTTGTAAGAGTGTGTACGTGGGTGTTATTTTGTTTAATACATGTAAGCGTGTTTGTGGTAGGAACAAAATGTGGGTTTGGACCACACAGTGACTTTCGAAATTGTTTATACGTTGTTTTCCTAATGATTACAAGCTCTCCAGTTCAATGAAGTGGCAAATGAGCTGCTCCTCCACCATGATTCACAGTTGAAATAAAAAGTTTTGGGCTCGATTGGCAAAACGTTTCTTTTTCCTGAGCTGTTTTGAGAACATTTAAAGCTTTAAGAGGAGACAACATTATCCACAGTCCAACAGCGGTTGCTGGTGTAACTGGGTTTTGAACCCACAGAACCTTTGACCTCCTTTGATTTGTAACCCATGAACACCATTAACACATTTCTGCAGTGTATTTCTTTTAGCACTGTTGCAGATTCACGAGCAGAGGTGGGAGTTAAAGACCATAAGTCTGACATTCGTGTGTGTGTGTGTGTGTATGTGTAACCATCACTTGTGTGCTCGCTTGCTTGTTAGCTCATGTTTGGATGATGCTCGGAGTCAGTTGATGTGTTTGGAGACTTTTTTTTGTGTGAATTACTCATATTTGTGTGTATGCCTTAAGTTTTTGTGGCTGTCCTATTGTAAGTAGTACTCCATTCTTTGTCCTCTACCTGTGTATTCATTCTAACCTGGAACTATATAAACTGATTCACATTCACTGCCTCTCTGTTTGACCTTCCATGTTGTGTGTAATGCTGTCTTTTATTTATTTCTGTTTCCCATCAAACAAAAGTAACAGTCGTTATAACCACTCCTCCTTCGCGCTTGTTTTCAGCAGTAACTCACATATAACTTACATATGTACGTATTATTTGCACATATTATTGTAGGATAATAGGAGTATAGTATTTTCTTGTAAAAAATACTCTTATCTTTACACCAGAGTAACATAAAAAGACTATGACTATAGTTATAAGTTCCATAGAGTGTAATGTTAATTAAACTGTGCATACATGTATTAAACACACAGGAAACACAATGCTAATGGCTTGGACTGACGGATAAATCAGCAAGAACTCACAAAGGACAGTAATATGAATGAGTCCCTAAACAATAAGTTTGTTGTGTTTCATGTGTGTGACGAAAGAAACTCTGGGGGTCAAGTGTGACCTTTTCCAACTTTATATATCGCTATAATTCTCTCTCTAAGGTCGTCTGAAATGTGTTTTTGTTCAGGGCATGGTTCAAGTGAACAGATGAAAAGTTTCAAGAGGTTCTCCAGCACAGGTCTAGAACCTGTGTCAAGTCCAGGTGGGTCTCCTGGCAACCTTGAAGTTTGGGCAGTGATCCATACAGTTTATGGATTACCTCCAGTTTTGCCAGGATTGGGTTCCCAAATCTCAGCACAGATCAAGGGTCTTCCAGAACGGCAGGCAGGCTTTACTATAATTTTTGCTTCACTATAAATGTTAGTAACTGGGCACCAGGCATTTGAAGAAGGCATTAGTCTAGCCTTTTTTGTTTCAAAAATGTCACATATTTTTCATTTTCATAGGAATACAAAAGTTGTTTCCAAAGTTGGGAGCTTTCTATCTATGATAGAGCTACATTATTATGGTCAGGGTAGCCTTCGTATTTGTTAGGACATCATTACAACAGTTGAATAAACCAGGTGTTCATTGATAATGCTTGCCACTGATTTTAAGAGTGTCCCTCCTATGCCTAACCCTAGACCTAGACAATGTCAGCATTGGTCTAAACAGAGAAACCACTTTCAATAAAATAAAAAAGAAAAACAGATTGTTTAGTAAGCCTGGTAAGCCTTCAGGTAATTCTGAGGTGAGTGAGTAGTCTACTTTTGCATTTACCAAAAATACTTCTTTAAGGTTTACAACTTTATGCACTGGCTATTACACCATCCTCCAGGTACAATGCAATGCTGATTAAAACAGCATCAGTGACAATTCATTTGTTTAGATCATTTTGTTGATTGAAGGAAAAATGTGATGCTTTATGAGGATTTTATCGTTTGTGTACTTTGTTCTGGAATAGCAAGGGCTGAGAAATTTGGGTTGAGTGTGTACCATTTTGATACATGCATACATGATCAAAAATTCCTTTTCAATTTTTGACATTGAAGTCCCAAAATTAAAGCCTTGCTCTAGGAGTCTAGAATAATTCACCACTTACTAACACGTAAAGACTGTATTCCACTAGTTTCTCAGTCACCGCTTGTCAAAGTGGGTTACTGATTCAGACAAAATGTAAAGCAATGAAAACCTTATACCTTCTAACAGTATTATACAAGATGACAAATGGCAAATGTGATGCCTGCTCCATATTGTCCCAAACTGACATAATTAGTCTATCCTAACCAATGATGTAAGCTGGCGTCCCATCAGACGTCATGAGCTATCACGATATCAGACTAACTGTACCATTCCTCTTTAATATTCCATTGTGACACCATTATGTCAGTCGTATGGTACATGCTTCAAGTCCATTTGCTGCTTCGCTTATATCGGGTGAAGGACTGAGCGTGCACAAAGTGCGTCCTCACGTTTTATCACAGCAAAGCAGGCGGATTTTTTTACAAAAGGTGAAATTGTCTGTTTCTTTTGCAGCTTATTCTTGTTATCTCTTTCACCCTTCTGAAAATTTTATATGCCCCGAGGATAAGGAAAAAAAAAGGATGTGGCCTTGGTGCGTAAAAAAGGCTTTTGTTTTTTAATCAGCCCCCTTTCTGTTTCTTTCTCTCTCTTACTCGTCCTCTCTTATCGGGTTGACAAGAGCCATAACGTCCTGTGAGATGCCCCTGGACAGAACGAGCATCTGTCAAAACAGGCTGGCCTCAGCGGACGCCTCGCTAATGGCAACCGGAGCGTGCAGAGAGAGAGAGAGAAAGAGAGAGCGAGAAAACATAGTAGGTGGATTACTTTAGCATGACTGAACAGGGTGGAGTCTCTAAAGCACCTGCAGTTCCACCACATGTGCTAACGCCATGTTCCTGGCATTAGCACGTTAGACGTTTGGCTGATATTACAGCGCTATTACCTATTCTTGCAAGAACCGTTTAGACAAATTCAGAGGAAAATGTCTGGCGAACAGGAATGTGGCTACAAATAAACTTTCTTTAATATGTTCAGTTTTCTCAAAGCTGTAAAGACAAAAGGGGCTAACCAAATTCTGGTACCAGTTCCAGCCCCACATACTAAGATATACTTCCACTTCAGCATCAATCTACTGGTTTCCATCAGCAGAAACCTGTCCCACCAGAGGGCACTAATTCTCTCCATCCTTGGGGACAATGTGCCTTCAAGGACTTTTCCACTGAGGACTCAAAATATTAAAGTGACTCTGTATCATCAGACAGAATAATGCACATCTACATACAGTATTTGTTATACTCAATATTTCATTTATCTGTGATTACACTGTTCACAAAAATGGGCTCAACTAATTTTGGTGAGCAGTAAATATACTTAGTATTACTATTACTATTACGAGTGAACGACTCAAGTCGAAGTGGCACTTAAGTTGCCTAGAAAAAGACTTCAGACTTGAATTGAAACTCGTCCCTAAAGGCTCTCAACTCGACTCGTACTCCTCCAAAATGACTCGTGAACATTAAGGGTCAGTCCGTTATACAGGTACTGTGTGCGAAGGTTATAGAAAAAAATACTTTTTTGTGTGTAAATGTTGCCATTTTTTAGTACTTTTGTACTACGCTTCTCTACGAAATCGAAGAGAAGCGTCAAATTAGCAAACGAGGGTAGCATGGCTTCGGCTGGAGTACCGTATGTGGTAGCCTTTAGCTACAGGGAATTAATAATTCTTGGATATAACCGAAGGGTGGCAACATGTAACGTGCTCTATGTTTTAAAATGTTTAAGAGAGCTCAAGAACAAAGAAATTGACTATTTTTTTAGTAAAACAAATGCATACAGTTAAAAAAAAGAAAAAGGAAGATTTGGAGTAAAAAATACAGTTGTGTTTTACACAAAGTTGATCTGTTTTTTTTTTTTTTACATGGGGAAATGTAAAAAAATGGGTCCTTTATTAAGTATTGGTAATATCCCAAGGTTTCTTCCCTACAATTTTTGGGGAGTTTGTTTCTTTTCACTGACGCCTAGGCTTGCTGATTTTGGGATTGGCCTTAAAACATAATATAATATTTTAAATCTGCATTGAGACAATGCACCAATGTAAAAAGGGGTACAGAAATAAATCTGATTTGACTCCACAAACTGTGATCAGAAGCAACAAGTACGACTTTAGAACCCTGTTCTACACAACTGATTCCTGATAGTAGATAGTCCAAGGATCTGTACATGGCGTTAAACAAAGTTGCAGAAATGAGAAAGGAGTGTGGACGTGGTACGGTAACCAAAGTCTAAGCGGTAAGTAAACGTAAAAATAAACTAAAATACAGAAACAAACATAAAACAGAAGGCTAAGTAACGAGGAGCTAACCACGAGACTTCGCAACGAAACAAAGCAGGGAGGGAGTGTAAATAAGGAGAAAACAATGAGTCCCAGGTGTGTGCAATGAGTGTGTGATCAGAGTTCAAATGGAGGTGCTAGTGCGATAGGAGCAGCAAGGTTGCTGGAAACGCCTGTGGGCGTGACAGTCTACTTTAAGCCAGAGGGAACATCACCTTATCTTACACCTTAGAGGTTACCGGACTGGCCTGCGTGTTTAAGTTGTGTCTTATTGTGATAATGCTGTAAATAAAGAACATCATTTCAGTATGCCATAGTTAACTCATTGTAAACGATTTGGCTGCAAAATTCCTCTGATTGGTGTTCGTATAACACTTTGCACTACTCAGAGATTGTGATGTAGTCAAAGTCAAAGTAAAAATCAGCTTAAGTTTGATTGTAACAATCTACACTACTCACAAGAACAAGGGGACATTTCAAAATGAATATGAAGGGGATCCCACAAGAACTAGGTTTAGAACCGTCCTGTTTTCTACCCAAAAAAAAAAGAAACAGCATTGATTGACTTTAGTATTGTCGATTGATCTTTAGTTACCTCCTGTAGAAGGATAGGCATAAAATTATTTTGTATATAAATACAAGCTATGAAGAAAAAATCAAAACTACTGTGCAAAAGCTTAGGCCACTGTTCAATTTGTTGCTTTAGCAATAGTATAACAATCATATACAGAACAACATATTGTTGATGACTGGACCCAAAACTTCAAACTCGGATTCGTCGTTGACCTACATTCCCATCTTTGTTCGCAGTTTTGCTCCTCTTTCAAAAAAGTGGTTTCTTGGCTTCAACATTTCCAAAAAAAAAACTGTAGAAGGGCAAAGTTGGGATCCTGATTAAGCTGCCAGATGTAAGAGGAGGTCACAGTAAATACTTGCCACTATAGCTTTTTTTAATTTCCTTAGTTATGTATACTTTATACACATTTAATGTATTTTATGGTTATATTCTAAGATAAATTATTATATACGGTCGATTCCGGTTAATGGGACCACATCGGGACACGATCGTTTTGGTTCTAATAACCGGCTGGTCCAATTAAACGAACATGCCCTATGTTACAAGACGGGAGGTGCTATGTAACATATTAAATGTTTATTAAATCGTTATTGTGCGATTTACACGTATAGGGAATGTACAAACAAGAACTACTGTTGCTTACCAAAAATAAATTTGCAAACAAGTCAGCATGCGAAGTATAATCCTGTAATAAACAAGTTTTTACTAAATTCCAGTCAACGTTTGAAGAACTTATCCAGTGTGATCTGACGCGCTTTGGCTGTGGCTAAGTGGCGACTTGTGGCTTCATTTTTGCAGTAAATGGCAAAGACCTGTAGGTGGCAGTAGAGGGCTGGGGAGAAACTCTGTAGTTTTTAGGTAGTGATGCCAGAGACGAAGAGTTTCTTCACGGATATTACATACTGTACACGTTCTTTGTTCCGATTAAGCCGAATTTTGGTCCAAATAAGCGAACATTACACGTATATAATAGGAGTTGTTTCGAAACTTTAGGATTTGGTCCGAATAAGCTGCTGGTCCTATTAAGCGGAATCGACTGTATATGGGATTTTTTTTAATTAAATAAACATGTTTGTTAATTGAAAAGATCAATCAGTCCTACTGTGATCTTCATATGGCTCCTGGACTACGCATGACAAAGACCACGAACATAACGCTGGTGTTCTCAGGGCAAACGAAGACAAATATTTGCATCTCATGGCCTTGTTGAAACACTTGTAAAAAGCCAATGGACTTCACAGATGAGGCCTAGGAGGAAATGCAAATAAAGCATGTGCTCTGAACTCCAGTGTCCAACGCGGACCATGAGACAGCACCGCTGTAAAGTGAAGAACCCTGGCATCGATCAGGACATGGCAGCTGTACAGAATGGCCAGCAGCCAAACTGGGTGCAAAAAAAAAAATACACAAACGCTACATATTTACCAGCATGTTCTCCTGTTCACTGGATAATCCTACTTCTCCACGGCACAGTCGGAATTAAGAAGTGGACCTTTTTTGCATAGTAAGATTTTCCTCAATGTTGAAATGTACGTAATGTACCAACCAATTACAAATGCACTAACCTAGCCTCCACCCTGAGAAGGGCTAAGACTCAAGATTGTGAGCGTCTGACATGGGCAACAGTGAGTCCAGTCAAAAGATGGGATATAAAAGGTTGTGCGTTGGCAATTCAATAAATCAATTCAGCCCTTAACTAAGCGTTCGGTATGGCTTTATAACGGCATTCTGGCTCTCGTCATCATCAACCCCTAAATCATGATACTGCAGTACGGAATTTTTGCAGCTACTGTTTTTAGAGGACACATCGTTACAAGTTTATTGAATGCATGATTGTTCTTTTAAGAACAAAATAATTTAGTACGGTATAATAAGAGATTTCGTGTACTGGCAGGTTTTTAAAAATGGGGATACATCAAGAGTATATGTTGGCATCTGTTTCAGCTATTAATAATAAGAACGAATACAGTCGAATCCGGTTAATTGGACCACCGGTTAATGGGACCAGCCGCTTATTTGGACCAAATCCTAAAGTACAGAAACAAATCCTATTATATACGTGTAATGTTATTCGCTTA
>JAVSBV010111524.1:0-21509 GCA_033117975.1 Parotocinclus spilosoma
TGTGTGTGTGTGTGTGTGTGTGTGTGTGTGTGTGTGTGTGTGTGTGTGTGTGTGTGTGTGTGTATATATGTGTATATGTGTGTGTGTGTGTGTATATGTGTGTGTGTGTGTGTGTGTGTGTGTGTGTGTGTGTGTGTGTGTGTGTATATATATGTGTATATATGTGTGTGTGTGTGTATATGTGTGTGTGTGTGTATATATGTGTGTGTGTGTGTGTGTGTGTGTTTTTATTTATATATATATATAAATGTGTGTGTGTGTGTGTGTGTAATGTTATTTTCCTAGTGACAATGCTATATTAAGTATTCAACAATTTGACTTTTGACCCTGCATGAGGTGATAAATGTCTAGTCTATGAAATTTTTGTGATCATGTCTATGTGATCAATTTTTATTTTGACAAACAATTACATAGTTTACAACTATGAAAGAGAAGATGAAAACATGCATTTTTTGCATGAACTTTTTTTTTTTTTTTTTTTTTTTTTAGAAAAGCTTAACTGACCATAGGCAAGTAATTTTTCTTACATATGTACAGCAGTTCACTGGACAGAATTATTTTCCACTTGCACTTTTTAATTTAAGCTAAGTTCTCTGCCTTTCTTCGCACTTCACCTTATACAAAGAGCTCTTTGTTGGGCAGAAATTTAGATTGAAATGCCTTAATGGTATGACTGGGTGGAGAGGCCTGTTTGGGATCTCAGCAGTGTTAGGGGTGCAGAGTTGGGGCAGCAAGGGCTAAGTGTCTTGTTTTTGAGTGCTACGAGTATACTGCATTCTGAAGCGCTGTCGTGCTCGTGGTGTTAGTTTAACTGTGGCATTACCTTGAGCTACTGTCACTGTTTCAGTTGTTGGTAATTTGAGTGCTTATAGCTGCTGCTCACATTATATTCATAATTGGGTAGTCAGCACAGGTAACTCGCAGATGCCATATCATAATGTCACTTGAGCAGAGTTGTGAAATGGGCTTTCTGGCCCTCAGCAGCAGTAGCTTTAAATGAGTGTGTGTGTTGCTCTGAAATGTGTAGGCCAAAGTAGCTACAAGTTCCACTAGGCTGGCAGGGAAAACTAAACAGTCTGTTGGAGTTGTGTCCACTGAAAGGCCCCTTGTGTTGTCTCAGAATTCCAACGACCCACATTAAAAAGTAAGAAAAACAAAACATTATTGCAGCTGTGACCACGCATTCAGGCCTGCTACTCTAGTACTGACGTGATGGCCAACGCATTGTGCTCACTGTTTACCATACTTTTGATTTCAAACATGGATATTAGCTTTTTTCTGTAAGCTTCATAACCAATGTTGCTTTCTGTATCCCATACAATTATTATTCATGACGACACAAGGTTATATTAACACTTGGTAGCATCATTCACTCTTGTTCTCTTGACAAGTTTGTTTGCACTGTCTCTTGCCATCTGTTATGCATCTTGTTACTTAAAAACCCAAAGTCTTTTTAAAGGTTATCCCCTTCTCAGCCATAGCCAATGGTTTTTTTGTGTAAGACGTGCGCCTCCCCCTTTGCGTTTTTTGCCGTCTTGTAACACAAAACACACGACTTGCACACTCCTGATCGGCAAGTCATAAAATAAAATCTGCAAATCTTAAATGTGTATTAAATGAGTGCTGCTCGCATCCGTATTCACGATCTGTAAATCACGCCTCCCCGCTGTTTGTGAACTCGAAACCAATTCTTTCCTTGAATAGTGTTATTCCATTGCTGACTGTTTTACTCTGGGTGGACTGACGCTTGTGTTTGGTTCTGCTGCATTCTTGATGGAAATAATAATAATAGTGAAGCATGTGACCTTATGATTATAATAAATGCCTAGTATTTGATAATAGACCTACCACTACTCATAATAATGACAACAACAATATTAATGCCTGCAAGCTCACATTAGAAGTCTGGTGCTTCTGCCGATTTAACATTAGTCTAGTAATGATAATAGCCTACCACTACTTTTGACGACGATGGATAATAATAACAATAACCTATCCTAGGGCTGTCTTTCTATCTGTCTGTCTATCTATCTATATATCTATCTATACAAGGTGGCATATTGGGAGGGCTAGGGAGTTTGAGTGGGTGGTGCCAGGACTGCATTGAACTAGCTGTGGGGGGGGGGGCAGCGTGCAAAAGCTTGAACCCCTAAACTAGAGCTTCACAAATTTTCACTGGAATCCTTTTGCACTACTCCATGATGACATCATCACAGAGCTGACTGATGTTAGAGACATCCATCCACTCCTCCAATTTCCGTTTCAGAATGCCTAACAGATGCCCAATAGGGTTCAGGGCTGGAAACATGCTTGACCTTTACCCTCAGTTTCTTTAGCAAGGCAGTGGTCGTCTTGGAGGTTTTTGTGGTTGAAATAATTTTTAAATACTGTCCAGTATCCCCAGAAGTGAGGGGATCCTGTTCTACTTCAGTATGTTATGGAACATATTTGTATTCATTGTTCTCTCAATAAACTGTAGCCGGCAGCACTCATTCAACCCCTTCTTAACTGGCATCACCATGCTTTGCTGTAGGCAAGACTCTTTTCTCTTTGTACTCCTCAATTGGTTGCCACCACACATGCTCGACACCAGCTGAACCAATAAGTTTATCTCTGTCTCATCAGACAGGACATGGTTTCAGCAATCAATTTCCTTATTCTGCTTGTCTTCAGCAAACTATTTGCAGGCTTTCTTGTGTATCATCTTCAGAAGAGATTGATTTTTTTTTTTTGAGGGAACGAGAGCTATTCAGACCAGTTTGATACAGTGTGTGGTGTATGATCTGAGCACTGACAGGCTTGACCCATCACCATTTTAACCTATGCAGCAATGCTGGCAGCACTCCTATGTCTATTCTTAAATGCCAACCTATGGATATGACACTGCGGATGTGCTCTTAACTTCTTTGGTCGACCATGGTGTGAGGTCTGTTCTGAGTGGAACCTGTCCTGTTAAACCACTGTATGGCAACAATTCTTTTTTTTCTTCTTCTGTAGACTGCCTACTTTATATTGTATTTAAATGTCATCTCTAATGTTTTCCATGAAAAACATAATGAAATAGTTAAACAAAATGTAAGTGGTACTCACTTTTGTGAGATACTGTAAGCCAAACAATTAATTGGGCTGCTGTGTTCAGGTGTAAGTTAGCGCCAAAATAAAAGTAGTTAGTGCTTGCTGGATATTGTTAGAGGTAGCCATGTGAATTTTAGCCACATTCTTTCAACAAACCACAAGCCGATAGCAACCCATGCATTTGAACTCCTTAGTTTTGTGTCAAAAGCTAAGCTCTATCCTGTATAGTAATGTGCAGTTTTTACTTTGGTGAAATGAAACACTGCCCCCATCAGTTTTAAGTAACATAGGGAGGAAAAGACTGTTGCATAGTACAGTGGGGCCTGCTGTATCTGCAGGTTTCTCATCCACAGGAACCAGCTGCAGGAAAGCTCCGGAAAGTTCTCAGAAGCAAAGCTTTTTGTGTGTCGAATGTCCTTATTCCTTAAACAATACTGTGGAACTACTATTACATGCTATTGGGTATTATAAGTAATCTGGCACTAATCTAAAGTGTATTTTTACCTGCATAGGTTATAAGCAAATACTATACAAACTTTAATATAAGGTACGTGATCATGTATCCAGTCCCCAGTCGATATAGATCACCAACTATATACAATTTAAAGCTTGAAACACTTTACATTGATGTGTATTACAACTTGCTTTTTTTCCTACATATTATTTTGTCAGTGTCAAGTGATATGAGAGTCTATTTGTAAAATCTCATTTTTGCTCTACCTGTTTGTTTAACAGGAGACAATTTGAAGGTATGCCCCCAAGACTTTACTTGCTGCACTCGAGAGATGGAGGAGAAGCTGAGCCAGCAGAGCCGCTCAGATCTGAAAGCTCCTGTCTCACAGCTGAGTTCCAACCTGCAGAGCACCTTCACGCGGCGACACCAACACTTTGACCGTGAGGCTCTCACTTTCTTCTCAAGCTCATGGGTAGAGGTTAAAATCTAAAACCTGAATTAAAAAAAATCCTTACCTATTCCTAACCAGAACCTAGAGAATAGTGCAAAAATTACTCTTAATTTGAGAATCTAGCTGTTATTGGCATTTTTGGCAAGAGTAAAGCAAACAAATGATTAATCCTAATAATAAAAAGCATAATACACAATACAAGCAGAAGACTAAGTAATGGCAATCATAGCCATGTTATAGTATGTACTAACGTTAAACACTCGTACAATGGCCAGTTTGCCTTTTTAATATGATTATTGATGCTCTGGCTGAAACTTAGTGGTCTGAATCATTTGAGCACTGCTGTTCACAGACAAGCTGTGTGCCCACCCGTCTTTCCACCTGTCCCAAAAAAAGCCTTTTAGCTTACACATGCATATACAGAGGAGCTTGTCAGACAGACCACACACACTTCCAGAGCCAGGCTTCCTCCTTCAAGAGCTTGTGGCTGTAAATATCATGATGGGGGAGGGGGTTTAGGTTTCCCCCGCACACAGGGTGAAGGGGGTGCGTGGAGACGTGGGAGCACTGCTGACTCACGGAGGAGGGGAAACCCCCACACACTCAATATACCAACAGCCAGTTAATGCAAAGTGGTATTGGGTAATTGATGTCATTAATATAAGGCTTTGGGTTTATTCAGTAATCCACAAAGCAGTATGAGATTTAGTGGCTGATCATGGTACAACACGTTTAAAGTGTAGGAAATATAGAATCCGAAACAGTTACATGACCAGTTGACTAGGATATGGAAATATCAGTTGTGACAGTTCGAGCTGTGTCCTTTTGGTCTTGTAGAAAAGTGTCTGATTCTTGTATAAAACCCAATTAAAATATGGCAACACATTTTACTTGGTTATTTTGGGTGGAAAATGGGCCAGTTTTATGTAAATGCGAGTGTCAATAGATTGTGAGTCTTTGTTTTCAGTATCCGGTGGGACACCCCCCTGGCCATGTGCAGCAATAACACAATGATTGTTTCTGGTAACTGTTAATCAATACTGCAGATTGGCTTGGTTGAATTTTAGCACATTCATCTGTACAAAGCTTAAACCTCTGGTATGTGGAAACCATCAAACGTTTGGCCATTCCAAAACATTAACTTTGGTCTTCTTTAACCATTTTTGTTATAGCAGCTTTTTTGTTGGGACATTTTTAGTTCCTATTTAGAAAGATAGATGGCCTATATGCGACAGAAGTACAACATGATTTTAAGCCATCCAAGTATAATCTCATAGCATGCGTAACTTCAGGTTCCGTGAGCATAGTTCCTCCTAAATTTTTCTTGAATGCTCCATAATTTTACTTTCATATTAACTGCTAATCGTAGAGGTTCAAATTCTTTTGCCGCCCACAGATATGCAATACTGGATCATTTTCCTCAATGCATAAATGGTCAAGTATTATAGTTAATTTTTTAGTATTATATTTTCGTCTCATTTGTTTGAGTTCTCTACTTCTATGTTCTGATGATGTTTAAGGTTGTGTTTTTTTTTTTTTTATCTAGAAATTTCTTAAAGGGGTTCAGAAACTTTTAAGTGCCGTTGTATGTCAAATAGATACAAGGTATCACATTGCTAGGCCAAGCAGCCTTTGTCAAAAGTCCCATAAAACAGTCCACACAGAGAAATATTCGTTCATGTCAAAAGCTTGGCAGTTGACTGAGGCAGTTATACAGTTGTGTAAATGGCTATATGATTAACACATGATTAACCATATGACACTATGATTGTGTTTGTGTGAAGAAGAAAGGGGGTGCCTATCATCTGACCTTAAAAGTCAAACGAGTAATTGGTTAGGAGAATTTGTGAGCATTCTGGAGAAATAATTTATGTGCAGACTTTCATACAGAGGGATATCCACCCTGCATTTATGAAGACAGATGTAGGCGATAAACATTTGTCTTAGATGGTAAAGAGTTTAGGGAGGGATAGTTTAATAAGAATGCATGTATTGCAGCCAGATGTGATGAGGAATGTGATGTTTCGGAATGCCATGGCAGCCCTATTCCTCCCCCTTGCTGCCTCCTTGTTCTCGTTCCCTGCCTTTTGTTCCCTTTCTCTCCCTTTCTCTGCCTTTCATTTCTGTTCGAGCTCCAGGTTCTCATCTCTTTTGAACTGTTACCGTGGGAATAAGCTTAAAAGTGTGAGTCAGTGCACAATGTGGAAAAGATCTTAGCACTTGTTTAATGAGCTAAACTGCAGTAACATGCTGCATGCTTTTACTCCGACATTGCTGGCTGCCCTCAAAACAGATGTGGCCACAAAAATAAGTATCACTCTGACCTTGTAAATGAGCTGGTAGGGTTTTGAAGGATCAAGTGGCTGAGTAAGTGATATATTCCCAGTAGAAATGAGTACAATTGAGAAATCTGCTTACATTAAGGCATAAACAAATCATTCCCCTTGATGGAACATGCTCACAGGAAACAGCTCAGAATGTATGCAGTAGATTTCGATGCAAGTAATAGCGACCCACCCACAATTATGCAAAAGAAACTACAAAGTAGAACATCAAACGTGAAGACTGAAGTGCAATTAAGATAAAATGTCTGAGTGTCATTGGCATGGGCAGAACTAAGGTTTCCGTCATGGTCAGAAATAGTTTTCCTATGTTGTGTTGATTCCCTTGCTGTTTGTCTGGTCTGAGTAGTCGTGGCCAGTGTCGTTTGGGGAATAAAGCTTCAGGATTAACCTCCCCTTTTTAAACTGTCATGTTCTGCACTGCAGTTGTACAGCAGGGTGCCCAAAAACCCACAAGAAAAGAAAGGAGCTCTCTGACTAATTGCTACAAACGTGTAGCAATTACTGGCGTAAGAAAGGCCAGGGAAACACTACATGAAGGGAAGGATGGATGGAGTAGAGTTTGGATTGACTGGAAGCATCTCATCATTTTCTGTTGTCTGGACAGGGTATGTTTGTATCATTAGACTGTACAGATCACTAGAGAAAGTCGGAGAAAAAATAGTTGTGCACAAAGACAAATTGGCCAACTTTGAAATTTCCCTATTAAGTAAAATACAGTTAATTGATTTATCAGGGATTCTGCTACTTTCAACAATGAACTGTTTTTGCTATAATACTGTCCCTAGCACAGACGAGCCACAGAAATATTTTAAGGAGGATCTCAGGAGAGATGCAAAAGCATGTCTGCTTTTTGGCAGACGTCTCTGTATCGCTGATTTGCATTTAATGATAAATCGAGATGTGTGATGCATATTAACTTTAAAACACTGAAATATTGTGCTGTAAAGTTCTTAAATGCTCGAAGGTTTCTTTTAAAAATACAGTTATAGTATTTATAGAGTTGTTTGAACTGATTTCCTTTACTACGTAAGTACATTTAAGAACGTCGCTTTGAAATATTTCTCTCAGCTGGATCAGATATTGGTGAAATTGAAGTTCGAAACTGTACTCCTTCCTTTTCCATACATCTGCTGTGTGACTTTAAACTAGAGGCTCTGTCATTCCTCAGTGTCTGGCTGGAGGGTGTTTCTTAATAATGTGACGCAATGAAGCGTAGAACTGCATGCCCTTTTCCTCTCCCCGTGCTGGTCAGGGGTTGATGGCTGCTCGCAGAAAGCTGAGTCCTGCATCAATGGTTATAGAGAATCACCCCCTGTGACAACAATGCACACACTACCTACCATTTTGCTAAGTGGGTGTCAACATGAAGAGTTACCTGGCTGACCAAATCATTAAACCATGTGTTTGATATCATGCTGAGGTGTGCTGAGGAAAACATTTATTAAAAACTGTAAGCAGATCCATGACATATGAGAATGCACTACTTGTGTTTTGTTATGCACTAAGTGAAAAATGTTCAACTAGGAAGTGCGTGTCTGTTTCCCCCTCATTGGTGATTATGCATGAGACAGAAAGGTGAAGCATTTCAGTGAAATTCTCATTTTGTTCAGATTAAAAAGGCCTAGGTTGTGGAGAGCGAGTTTCATGGGAGAGAGAGGCTAGGTTATTTGTGGTGGGGGTGGGGGGGTGACATTCCACAGGATGAAGTACGTCATTGTTCATCGTCTCCGCTGAAGAGGACCTTCTGAAGGAACTAATGAACAGAAAGCAGAAGAGAGGGAATGAGAGAAGGGCTTGAGGCAGGGTACAGGTCCCTTTTCCTGCAAAGGGGGGGCTGCATTTATTCAGTAATCCTATTGAAAGCTCCTCTGAAGCTTGAGCAGGAGCAGTACTGAGAGGAAGAAAAAGCGAATGGAATGTGACAACGGTAAAATGCCATTGATGCTGGTCAGTCTCAAGTGGTTTGGTGGGGTGAGATATTACCGCTTGAAGAGTAGGCAACCCTTCAGTACTTCTTTTTAGACTCTTCGCCATCAGCCCTTTTCTTCTGACTTAGAAAGTATTTTTCTTAGAGGCTGAGAGAAAATGGTTGTGAAACACTGTTTGGTTGAATGGAATATGCATTAACATGTTTGATGATAGCCCTGCACTTATCTGGCCTCACAGGCAGTCCCTGTGGTTTTTTTTCCAGAGGCAAAGAGCAAGACTACAGTTACCAAATCTCACTCTCTTGAGTGTAGTTCTAATAACAAAGTATTATAGATTTATCGAGGACATGAGCAATTCTTTTTACCTTCAGAAACATGCCCAAATTTATGTTCTGTGGTGTTTAAAGTAGTCAAATGGTGTGAGAGAGAGAGAAAGTAAGGGAGAGAGCAGTATTGGCAGGACTGGACACATTTTTGTCTGGTAAGCACTGGTTGAACCAGCAGATGTGGTCATAATACTGACACTTACATACTGGTTACAAATTTCCTGTTGTCCAATGCCTTGGCGTGAAACGCTTTAGATTAATGATCTGTCGCTGGAAATAACACAGTCTTCTATCAAAGTCTAGAATGCTTAGTTTTACTGTCTAAACATTCCTTCCCTCTTTGCTTTAACCTTTCGTCTTCCTAACAGAGTTCTTCAATGAGCTGCTTAGCAATGCTGAGAAGTCGCTCCACAACATGTTCGTCCTCACCTATGGCGTGATGTACATGAAGAATGCTGAGCTCTTCAAGGATTTCTTCCGTGATCTGCGAAGCTACTATGAGAAGGGCAGTGCTGCCGTGCACCTTGACAGCATGTTGGCCGAATTTTGGGCCGAGCTGCTTGAGCGCATGTTCCGCCTCGTCAACGTGCAGTACGATTTCAGCGATCCCTACATGGAATGTGTGAGCCGGCATACAGAGGAGCTCAAGCCATTCGGCGACGTGCCACGCAAGCTCAAACTTCAGCTTAGCCGATCTTTCATCGCTGCCCGTACGTTCACTCTCGGCTTGGCGCTCATTCCTGAGGTCGTCAGCAAAGTCTCTATGGTAAGCGCAGTTGTTCAGTGTGATGGGAGAAGTGGAGGTGGGGGATTTTTGAAAGAGACGTTTTAAAACATAGCTACAAGAACACCTTTAGATGTCCTTTTATTAACAATTCAGAGCCTTCTCATTCCCTTTGTTAGACTGTTTAATTATTCACATCGCTCTCTTTCACAGGTGAGTGCCTCTCCAAGTTGTGTGCGTGCTACTATGAAGATGATGTACTGCCCATACTGTACCGGTCAAGTGGCTCTGAAGCCATGTACAAACTATTGCCTCAATGTGATGCGTGGATGCCTGGCCAATCAGGCCGACCTCGATACAGAGTGGAACAACTTCCTGGGTAAGTTATATGGTAGTATAGCTATAATAGGGTAATAGAACAGTACAGGTATGTGCCGTTTAACAACCACCCACGTGGCCTTCTGTGAAATTGAACTTTAACCGGACATTGTCAGTAGGTCTTTTATGATATTGTAATATAAATGCTATTTACACCACAAAACTGCATGCAAACAATAAGTAAATGTGCAGAGATACTGCTGAAAACACGAGTGGAACACTACCAGCTACACAGCATCTATAATGTCGACACATTTTTAATTGATGGAAATGAACAGTAATTGTAGAATACACAGTAATGTACAATGATGTCCATAATATAGTTATGTCCATAATATAGTTACTTCTGTTTGTCGGAAGCCAAAATATTTATTAATAGCCAGTCAACGTGGAAGATCAGCCAGATGAAAAACGGACTCATTGAGAGAATGAACCAGTTTGTATATTCTGCTGTACTTTGTGTACTTGTAAGTTGAAGTGAACATACAGGTAATGGGGAAACAAATGCTACAATAGGACAGGCATATATACTCAGGAACAACATTTACCGCTTTTTACAAATAAGTAGCGGAAAGTCGGTCACACACTCGAGCAACTTGCACAAAAAAAGTGTTTAAACACATCCACCAAGTTAGAACAGTCTCTAGTCCAAACATCAGCTAACGAGAGTGCAGAAAGCACATGACCAGGAAGGAAGTCATACACACATGAACGAATGACAGTTCTCTGCCTTTAATCTTTAACTGCACATGGATCTATAGATAAAGATATAGGTAACCAGCTGTTTACAGATCAGTGTCTGGTGTTAAGACAGATTTTTTATTTTTATTGTATTTATTTTATTTCATTTGAAATTTTTTAATTATAATTTGATACCAGTCATTAATATTAACAATGTTAATATGACAGTTAATATACAGTAGATTGTACTGCAAAACAGTACCTCACTGTTGATACAATTGTGTCAGTTGAATATATACCAGCAGCCATGATTGCATTAGTAGTCATGATTCGGGTTTTAAAAATACAGTAGCTTTAATAGTGTTGAAAGGGAAAGTCCTGATGTTTTCCACTGCCTAGAGGATTTCATTTTTAATGTCACATCAGCATCAAATGCTGTACATGACAGGATCAACGTTACAACAACGCAGGTCAAACGTACACACTGGGCCATTTTATTGTTGTCTTTGGAATGTGGGAACAAACCGGAGTTACAAGCTGTACTTATCAAAGGCTCACTCTGGGGCAATTTAGAGAGACTAATTAACTTGATGCATGTCTTTTCAAATGGGGGTGGAAACCTGACGTAACCTGAGAGAATGTAGTGATAAGCAGTATGCATCCTGAGATTCTGGGGCATCTCTGGAGCTGTGTAGCAACTGCACAATCGTCTTGCACCACTGCGCCATTTCTTCCAACAGAATAAATAGCAACATTAAGTTAACTTTTAGACAGGATATGTTGTGACGATTTTTCAAATGGTGATAGAGCTTGTCATGTGGTTGGGTGTTGTGGGGGTTACATGGCACCTGGAAATTAAATATTTTCTCTATTTCCATACATCTCACCGACATCCTAATGTCTATGTATGCTGTGGTGTATCTCAAGGGATTAATTCCTATTTGGACTCACGACACTGCACATATGCAGTTTCTCTCTAGGAGAATGCTTTGACTGCTTGCATTTTTAAAACCCTTGTGTAACAAACCAGTCAGACTGTAATGCCCAATTGCTCCTAAAAGCATGAATCTTTGTTACAAATTGAACTAAAGCTATATATTACCCATGTAGCTGTTTTCCCTGGTCTAGAACAGGGATTGCAACATGCTTGACAGTTCGTGAAGGGGTCTAATTAGAGACAGGCCATAATGTTCTGGACCAATGTTTGTGTCAATTGTACCTGTTCTGCTTTACTAAATATTTAACCTGCTTGTTTTTTAACCAGCCATTTGTGATTTGCTTTTAGATGCCATGCTGAGTCTTGTTGAGAGACTGGAGGGGCCATTTAACTTTGAGTCAGTAATAGACCCCATTGATGTGAAGATATCAGAGGCCATAATGAACATGCAGGAGAACAGTATGCAAGTCTCGCAGAAGGTCAGTGATGTTCCTCTGTTAAACCTTAATCAGGTTACTGTAATCTGTGCAACTACCACTACTGTCCTGAAATCTAGTGGAGTCAATTATGGCGTCACCTCATTGTTCACTCAGCTTTTAACTTAACAGAAAATAATTAAAACACACATATGATGCCAAATATATTTGATTTATAGTTGAATATTGTTGTTTTGTGCACCATATCTCAAACATGCTTCAAAATTCAATAATTTAATGGAAGAATAAGTACATTAAACAATTGTGGAGTCACTCGACTCAGACTTTAAGCATGCATGTACAGTAAAAAAAAAATTATTTGAACAAGTGCAACATTTTTTTAATTATGGCAGAGTTGTTGCCACAGTATGGTAGGCTAGTTAGCATCATTGGTGCTTGATTCTCTACAGTACATACCTCCTTTTTGTGAAAATAAACCCAATATGCTTGGAAAATAGGAATCCAGAACAAGAAAATACAATACGCAGAAACATGCCGTATTTGTGGCAGAATTGTGAGAAATTAGCTGAATGAAATTGCCTTTACATGTAGAAAAGCCAAACAAAGACTAACACCTAAACAAAAGGAAGCAAGGCTACGGTGGGAAGAGAACCACATGTAGAATGTGGAGGATGGGATTAAAACTGATACTCAGTCATGAATCATAAATACACACTGGTCAACGACAACAAAAGTCAATGGAGGTTTAGTCTGGTGTTGTTCTTATGAAACATAAAAAGAGGGCCTAAAAATAGTTTCTGTTCGCATTATGTCATAGGTTGCATGTCAGGCAAAGCACACGGAAGATCACACTTATTACCTCAAAAGTCGACGCACAAATGTACATTAAAATTTGTACACCTTTCTCATTCCATTTATAGGAAATATTATTTTGTGCTAATTGATATTGGGTATTGAAACCTGGTTCCAAAATTCAAAGAAATGGGCATCCATTAAATTTCAATTTCGACTCCACTTGTCAGCTCCCATTAACATGTTTCATGCTTCAAATACACGGCCACGATTGGCGCAAAACTACCACCAAGTAGGTGCCTATCTACCACTTTTTCTTTAATCAGAGATCACATGTATTCGAATATCACAGGCATTCGAATATTCAGTACAGCCATCCTGTGAGACCCCTTTTCTCATTAGCAGTGAAAAGTTCGCATTCTTTTTTAGCTAAACATTTGACAGTTTTTTTCACCATTTTGGAATGTATTTATGCATTTTGCCACAAATGTAACACAAAGAATGTTGAAGCTTTTGTTCAGGGATGGCATAACAATTAAATGACACAGCCATTAAATCAGACTGGAACTCAGTCTGACTGAAAATACCTGCAAAGCTGATCAGTCAACCTCTACTTGAGAAATTTGGGACCAGATTATTGAAGAATATCTTTTAAAATATATTTTTCAATATTTTGCTCTACATGGGCTGGAGAAAATGTCATACATTAAAACAATTTATTTATTTATTTTTATTTGAGCTATCCATAGTAAAGAGACTGTTAGGCTATTAAGCAAAAATTGTTGTTTGTTGGCAACTATTTTGATATTTTTTTATATAAAAAAGCAGGTTGAGAGAGAGTCTGTTTTCCCAGGAGCAGTTGCTGTTCAGAACAGCTTTCTGTTTTAGTTTTTGGACATTGCCTAAATACTTTATAATGGACAAACTGACCAGAGAAACTTTGGTAAAGATGTTGTGGTAAACGTAATTCAGTTTTAGCTATGTATTTGCAAATGGTAAAGTCCCACACTTGTCATTCTGAAATATTTATCTCTGTTGGGTCGGTTAGGTGTTCCAGGGATGTGGGCAACCCAAACAAGCCTCCCGCTCTCGGCGATCTACAAAAGACTCCGGTTTCCCTGGTCGCTTCCGTCCATATAGCCCAGATGCCAGACCCACCACAGCAGCTGGCACCAACATGGATCGACTGGTAACAGCTTAAATATTTTTTTTACTTTTAAAAGGTTTCCTCACAGAAAATGAGTATTAGACATCTATCTAGATGAAAGTGTTCCCCTGATTCACAAAAGTATATGGAATTTGTGACCTAGGTAGAGTCAAAAGTCAAGAGATGTCAAGAATCTTCAATATAATCTCATATCTTTTTAAAGGTGACAGACGTGAAGAGGAAACTGAAGCACGCCAAGAAGTTCTGGTCCACCCTGCCGGATACAGTGTGTGTTGGAGAGAGGGTTGCCCCAGGCGATGAGTGCTGGAATGGGACTGCCAAGAGCAGGTCAGCTAGAGCAACTACAGAGAGCATTAGTGAACTAATAACACATTTTAACCCTCCTTCTGATCTAATCTGATCTGTCCTGTCTCAGATATGACTCTGTGGTCTTGGGCAATGGCTTGGCCAATCAGGTCTCCAATCCCCATGTGGAAGTGGACATAACCAAACCAGATGTGGTGATTCGTAGACAGATTGCTGTGCTGAAAGAAATGACTACACGGCTAAAGGCAGCCCACAGCGGAAATGACATCACGTTCGAAAATGGTATGAGCTGGAATCACACACAGTACTATAACCTGACCATATAAAATGATAGCTCCCTAGTTATGCTAACTGTAGAGTGGAGCATCTCAGTCCAGTTTCTTACTCACCTCTGTAATACACACTTAATGTTTTTCCTCCTTCCAAACAATAGCCAATAATTAATAAACTCTCGGTGAAGTGGGTGTGTTTGTGTAGAGAGAATACGAAATTGTTCCCTCCTGGATAATTGTGATGTTATGCTGATATGAATTTACTTACAGTTAACGTCTTTGTAGTAGTTAAGCAAAACTATACAAAGTCCTTTGTGTATGCCAGGAGACACAATTCAGCTGTGTGGGTCTCTGACAATGCATTCACAAAGACCCTTTCTCTTTTTCACATTTTTAATTTATACATTTTGTTTTAGCCTTGTGCTAAAATAAATAAACATCAAACTTTTAAGCCATTTTATTTTTATAATAAAAAAGGACAAACTAAATATTACATTGACATAAATGTTCAGACTCTTTACAGCCTCCTGTCTTGTTGGGTTTGATTCCACAAGATTTGCTCACTGGGATTTGGGGATTTCTGCATTTCCTAACTACAGGTCCTCCTAAAGCTCTTTTAGGGTGGATGGTGACTGTTGATGGACTGCCATTTTCAGGTCTCTTCAGAGATGTTTGGTTGTGATCAAGTCAGGGCTCTGGGCGAATTGTCCATCAGCCACACCTGTGATGTTTTAGATGTATACAGAATTGTCTCATCAATGGTCATTGGTTTGTTGAAGGTGTTAGGTTTCTTCCAGACATGATGCTTAGAACTGAGGCCAAAAAGTTAAAGATTGGTTTTATCAGACCAGAGAATCTTGTTTCTCAGAGTCTTTTTTATTTATTTATTTATTTTTTGCGAAATCTAGGCAAGCATTTGTCTTTTACTTTTTTTATCTGGTATTATTAGATCTGGTGACTCTGCCATAACTTCCAGATTGGTGGAGTGCTGTAGTGATGATTGACCTTCTGATAGTTTCTCTCATGTGCACACAGGATCTTTGGAGCTTAGCCAGAGTGATCATTGGGTTCTAGGTAACCTCTCTTACCAAGGCCTTTCTCCCCGATTATCTGGTTAAGATTCCAGCTCTAGGAAAAGTCCTGGTTGTTTCAAACTTCTTCCATTTAAGAGTTATGGAGGCCACTGTTTTTGGGAACTTTAAGTGGTGCAGATTATTTGCCTTCTTCAGATCTCCACCCAATCCAATCTCTGGTCTCTACAGGCAGTTCTTTCCTCCTTGTGGCTATTAGGGTGTCAGGGTGTCTAATTTTTTCCTTTTTTATATATATATATTATATATACACATTTTTGTTATTTCTCTATTCATGTTGTTATTATGGGGTGACTTGAGGGAATAATGACACAGTTTTGGTTTTTTTTGGGTTTTTTTGTTTTGTTTTGTTTTGTTTGTTTTGCACAAGATGACATAACATAAATGTGAAGGAACCAGAAGACCTTTAAATGGGTTAAGTGACCAAAAAATGCTTAAATGTGTGGTGATATTTAATAAGGTCGCATGCCATCTTCTTGAATCTTTATCATCACTGCATGAACATCTTGTCTCACTGGCTTTTTTTTTTCCACTTTGCCACAGATGAAAGCAGTGGAGAGGGTAGCGGCAGTGGCTGTGATGGACCGGCTTGTGATAATGACACAGACATGTACTTCTCCACAACGACACCAATTGTGGGCCGCAAAGCAAAGGATTCGATAGAGAATGAAACCTCCAGTGGTGTGCGGCTGGCACCGTGCAGCCTGGCTCTGATCCTAACAGGCCTCGCTCTGGCCCTCCTGACCTTCCACACCAGATAAGAGTGCTTTAGAGAGGACATGCATAAGGAGAACAGGACAATGTCAGAACGTTTTTTTAAAGGAAAATAAGAGAAAAAAACCCAGAAAGACCCTCTCCAGGACTGTGGTCTGCCTGCCATTTAGGAAAGACTCAAGTTATTAATACTCTAATAACTTCACCTTAATGTTTTTTTTTTTTTTATGTTTTACTTTTATTACAAATGAACTTTCATGTATAGAAATCGGATTCCGAAACGGCAATACACCTTTTCTTCCACTTTCACCTGGAAATTGCTTCCCAAACGTATCAGTGTTCACACTATCACGCAATCAGTTTCGTTCTGCAGCGTTCCCAAATTGAACTTTATTGGGCAGATATTTGTTGTACGTTTAGGAATGTGTGTATGTGGGTATGGAGTTTGTGCATGTGTGTTTCTATGAGTGACTGTTCTTCTGGGAATACTCCTGAGAGTTTTTTTTAGTCTGTACCCACACACCAGTGTTGAGACTGAGTGAAGCAAAAAACATAAGCATACGCAGCCACCAGGGTTAGAGACCTACATTTGCTTGTATTATGTGCCCACTTGCGTGGGTGTACATGCTGGCAAGTCTGATCCCAGAGTTTATTTATAATAATGGGGTGACGAGGGCCGAGGCAAAAATTGAGCAGGTGCGTAGGTGAAAAGGCTAACCTGGGTGCTTTTGAAGGCCTTTTTAAATCCAAAACGTATTTCCATCCGAGTGTGTTAAGTGGGAATGGAAATGTTGGCAATGTTTCGATGCTGGTGTGAATGCTGATTTGTTAATGAAAGGCCCATTACAGCAGGTGACCTGCCAGTGACCAGGGCTGAGTGTTGACTGAGCACAAACATGCTCTCTTCATTTAGCTTTAATCATCCAGCTCTGTCTGCACGCACTGTATGATTAAAACAGCATGCATCTGTTCCATGCACAGGTGCTTCCAATGGAGGACGTTGATTAAATCTGGATATTGTGTATCAGTTTGACTTTTAGAAGTATGTAACAGTAATGATGAATCTTACACAGGGTTTTATGATAAGCTTTTTAATTTTGTTAGAGATTTTTATATTGGGTACTACAGCAATGTTTCCTTTACTAGAATGACTGGTGCTACCTTGTGACGTTGAGAGGTTTCGGTAAGTGTGTAAATGATTTGTTTATTTTTTTTGTTTGTTTGTTTGTTTTTGTTTAGTAAGACAAACATAACCATATAGGTCTAAAAAGACCTGTGAGACTGCCCTATTTAAATCTACTCTTCCAAACTGACACCTCATCTTCCACCTACCTGCAAACTCGGTACGTTATTATATTATATGCTAGCCACACAAAGTGCCTCTCCCAAGCATTCTGTGGCTTGTGGATTTTTTATTTTTTATTTTTTATTTTTTTTTTTTGCTTTACAAGTCACTTGCCTGTACGTGTAGGTTTTCTTTTTGATTACTGACAAGTACAGTACTATGTTTGAAATCAGCAGAGGACCTTCCATTACATCTTGCAGACATTTCTCACTCATCTAGGTGAACTGTCCCTCTAGTGCTCTTGTACAGTAAGTTATTTAACTGCATGGCTCCTTTAAATGCTTTTTTCAAATGTGACTGCAGATATTGCTTCCATAAAGATCAGTATTCAAATATATATTTATAGCTGTAGCTGGTTACATTAACACATTCATAAATTGCCTTATTTTATATTGGCTTTAAATTTCATGTAAGAGGCTTCGACTTTAAACCAGCTCATCGTTGTCATTTGATCCCCCCAATAGTTCGAAGTATGGTGATTATAAATGGTCTGCAATGTGAAGGTTAAGGTTGGCTTGTACTTCGGTCTCCTTGAGTCATAACGCACTTTTCACTGACATTTAAAATGCCTAACACTTGAAGTGCTTGCAAATGTTTCTCTTTCGTGTCAGGTGACAGAAGGCCTATCCTGGTCTCTGGTCCCAGGACACTGAATACTGTTACTCAGATTTTGCTTGCTTTCAGAAATACTCGGATAGTGGAAAATCAAGATTGTGCTCTATTTGCCACATTGGTTATCAATCATGTTGTTATGTTTGTATGTGGGCCACAAAGAGTGCAATGTGAGCTACCTCCTTGCAACCCTATTAACCTTCCCTCACAAAAACAAGGAATTGTAGTGTAATGTTTTATCTGAATCCATATGGCTATTACACGTTGATGTTATATGAACAGTTCAAGCAAGGAGTCTTTAGGAAATACTGAACGTCAGAATGAAGTGTGTGTGTGGGCTCTACAGTCCTGCACAATGGAAACGTTTGGAAAAAATGTTGAGAGACTTATCTACAAAGAGGGAAAAATGTAAATAAAGAGCAGTCAATTTAGAGGTCTCTGAAAGTCATAACTTTTCAGGGAATAGGCTTAACATTGGGGGAACCTGCTAAAATGTACGAGAAAAGGTGTATTAAACATGTCAGAGTCTTGCAGAAATAAAGACAGCAGATATTTAAACAAGACGAGCTTCTTTTTGTATCATTTTGTATTGGTCTATATAATTACGAACTTAAATCAGAAAATGTTGGTATGGTTTGGAAATTACAAATTAAAAAAATTGCAGTGTTTCTTTAATGTAATTGCAGACGGTATGAACCTGAGATATTTCATGTTGCCTGGCCAAAAAGGTCATCACCTGGAATTAACTAAGCAATTATACTGCTCAAAAATGTAATATCTCCTACTTTTTGTGAGCAGTATAGGTAAGAGCCTCCCATTGGATAATTACTGCATGGGTGATTGTGTCAGCTGAAAAAAGTTATTGAACCCTAACTAATGCAGCGAGTAGCTTTTCCTTTGTTAAACAACCATATCGAGAAAAAAAAGGAGTTAATATATTGAAGAAGCATCAAATTATTGGCGTTCATTAAGCAGAGAAAACATCTAAAGAGATCACTGAAACTACTAAAACCGGGTTTAGAACTGTCCCAACGTATTATTATAAAGTGGAAGGACAGCGGGGAAACTTCATTGAAAAAAAACCTTTAATGATCGTGATAGGTGATTATTTAAGTGATGGCCGAAAAACAACAGTAGAATTGTTAAAGTATTATTGTAAAAGTAGGAGCATTTTTTACACACAATGTGAAGGGAACGTATAGGATTGGAACTGAACAGCTGTGTAGCCTTAAAGAAAACCACTTGTTAGTCAGACTAACTGGTAAAAGCCGTTTAAATTTGCTCCAGATTTACCCTGTTCTAGAGTAATGGGAGCATCAGGGTAAGAAGAGAAGTGTTGGAAGTGATGTGCCCATCATTGCCTACTGCCTACAGTAGAAGCCTGTGGGGGCAGTGCTGTGACTACCTGAATATACTGAAGGACCAGGTTATTCCATCAATGGATATTTTTTCTTCTCTTATGGCACGGGTATATTCCAAGATGACAATGCCAGGAATCACCAGGCTCAATGTGTAAAAGAGTGGTTCAGGAAGCACTCCCATGGGACTGACCACCATAGAGCCCAGACCTGAACCATACTGAGAATCTTTGGGAAGTGGTCCTAATCTCCCGTTATCAAGACAAGAACCTGATGGGGGTAATGCATCTCTGAACAGAAATAAATGTAACAATGGAGAAGCTTGTGGAAACGATGCCACAGCAAGTAGGTGCTGTAACCTAAGCTAAAGGAGGTCCAAAGAAATATTAGTGTAACTGTTTTGGGGGCTAGGCAGTGTATGTGATTATGTCAGGATTGTCAAACAATGAACTTCATAATGAATGAATGCCTCCCCCTAGTGGTCAGATTTGAGACCGCGATATGACGCTGCATCTTCAGTGGGAAGTTCTTATGGTTTTACCGAATCGGTGCAATTTATGTTTGACACAGTTAAACTTGCTGTTGTTTCATTTTTTTTATTTAGTGTAAAAATGCAAACACGTTTTCCACATTACAGATCCTACGTCTTACACACTAATTTGTGTGTGTGTGTGTGTGTGTGTGTTTGTGTGTGTGTGTGTGTGTGTGTGTGTGTGTGTGTGTGTGTGTGTGTACTAAAAGTCAGTAAGTTTCTGGGCTACTGACAGACCCCTGCATGTTTCATCCAATGTTGCCACTGATGTTGTTGGATTATGAGCCATGGGGAAAGCAAAAGTATTGTCAAAGGATCTACGGGAGAAGATAGTTGAACTTAAAAGATATCCAAGGAATTAAGAAGTGGAAAATGAGGGATTCTTTTGAAACCAAGAAAAGTTCAGGTAGACCAACACAATTTTAGCATCAACTGCCAGGAAAATTGTTTGGGATGCAAAGAAAATCCCACAAATAACGTTATCTGACATACAGGACTCTCTGAAAAGAAGTGGTGTGGCTGTTTCAAGATGCATAATAAGGATACATGGTTGCATGGTCGAGTCGGCAGAAGAAAGCCATTACTACACCAATGCCAGAAAGCAGCCCGCTTACAATATGCCAGACAGTCCAGACAAACCTCAACATCTATGGAAATTATGTGGAGTGATGAGACCAAAATATGGAGAACAGTCAAGAAGGCCTTAGATGAGAAGTACACAATTCCTACTGTGAAACACAAAGGTGAGTCAGTCATTGGCTATAATGAAGTTAAAGCAGTATATCGCTGTTAAAGCCGGGAACCGAGGGTACAACAAGAACCAAGAATTTATTTTCTCCTCAAAATGCGTTCTAGGGGTGAGGAGAAGGAACAACAATGCATGTGGTGAGGAGATGGAAACAGGAAAACCATTATTGGTGGTAAAGGGACAATTTATTTCCAAACAACAGCAAAGTAACAAGAAAAACACACTCAGCACAAATCAACACAACAAATTATACAAAGTAATATACTGCAACTTAATCACAGAAGGGATAACCCAAAACCTAGAAGAACACAAAGGACAGTGCCAACGAAAAGACAATGATAAAAGAAAAGCTGCTTAACCGACAACTAAACTAACCCAAAAATACCCATAAATGGCACCAGCCCTTAACTTAGTATCTAAACAAAGGATCTGTGTGTAAACATGTAAAGGTGCCCACTAAGCTTTCTACTCACAGGAATTCCAGATAAGAGGAAAAATTAAGAGTATTAACACAATGAGGTAAACACACTGTTATCTAGTGGAGGATTACTTTTTTAGTCTATGCACACTCAACTTGCACCCCCAACTCCCCACAAACACTTCACAATGGGACTGGGTCACCAATTCACTCTCTTTCTCTCTCTCTCTCTCTCTCTCTCTCTCTCTCTCTCTCTCACTCTCTCACACTCTCTTTCTATTTTGTCTCTCTCTTTCTCTAACTCTCTCTCTCTCTATCTCTCTTTCTCTCTCTTTCTCTTTCTCTCTCTCTCTCTCTTTCTCTCTCTCTCTCTCTCTCTTTCTCTCTCTCTCTCTCTCTCTCTCTCTCTCTCTCTCT
>JAVSBV010111533.1:0-21507 GCA_033117975.1 Parotocinclus spilosoma
AAAACTCTCAAGAAAACTTTTTTCACATGGTCATAATGGGGTATTTTGTGTAGAATTTTGAGGAAAAAGATTAATTTTATACAATTTGGAATAAGGCTGTAACGTAACAAAATGTGGAAAAGGTAAAGCACTGTGAATACTTTCCGGATGCACTGTAAGTACTGGCTCACTGTTACAATTAATCTCAAAGGTGTTTGATGGACCTAAGGTCAGTGCTCGTTGCAAGTCATCCAAATTCCTCATCTACAACCCAGAGATTGCATATAGTTTCAAGGGGAAAAACATCTAGTTATTTGCATTGGCAGAAGACAATCTTTAAAGAAAAAAACTTAAATAGATGTCAATTCCTCCAATATGTTTTATGCATTGTCATTGTCAATTTCAAAAATTATTATCTAGATGTGCCCAAACTTTTGCATATGCCATACACTGCACAAACCAATTTGGTCACCTACAATAGGTCACCTACAACTACAATAATCCATTATTTCACCTCAGCAGTTGCTTTTTTATACTGTTCTTTGGTTGGGGCTGTGTGTAAAAGTTGTGTACTGCTTGCCTGCATAATGTTTTTTCAGAAACAAACTTCAGAATTTAAACCCTTTATTAAAAGACATAACAGTATTAGAAGTCTGCTTGGGGACTATGTAAAGAATAATTACATTAGACAAACAGTGTAGGTCTTTAGTAAAATCTAACTGTGCAAGAAATGCTCAGAGGGAGGCTGTGATAATGATAGAGAAGAATTTAGTTTTTAATTAGTTCTTGTTTCTCAGTTCAGTCACTGCCTGCTGTACTTTAGCATCTACCTGCTGAGTTATTGCCTCAAAGGGGCCATTTTTATTTATGTAATATTTATGCTGCCAAAGCTGCAGAGAAAAAGAACTTTGATTAAACGGGCAAACCATTTAACTTAAAACAAATAAGTAATGAATAAATAAATAATACATGAATAATAATAATAATAATAATTGTGTTTGCGTCTGTATGTGTGTGTGCTAGTGTGTGTGTGTGTGTGTGTGTGTGTGTGTGTCTGTGTGCACATGGTGCTCACCACATATTGTCATGGTCTTGTGTATATTGCACTCAGTAATTACAGATGGCACCTTCTGCTTGGTAAACTTGACATTTACATTTACATCATTTAGCAGACGGCCTTTTCCAGAGTGACTTACAAATGCGTTTCGTATTCTTCCTAGTAGACCAAACCTCATGTTAGTAAATATAAGCAATAGCCTAAGAACACAGTCCAACCAGAACCAGCTTTTTTTTAGCTTTTTGTTTAGTCTTCACTTAAGTGCTAAGTGAAGAGGTGAGTTTTAAGTCACTTCTTGAAGACAGCAAGAGACTCAGCCATTCAGACATTCAGTGGAAGTTAATTACATGACAGGATAAAGAAGAGTCTTGATAAAGGATCCAGTCAAGCCAAGCTCCCGTCTCTGAGGGTACAAGGTACAGAGCATGGTTTGATTACAGTAGTGATTACTTTATGTAAGATGGTGCTGTTCCATTTTTGGCGCTGTAGGCGAGCATCAGGGTGTTGTATCTGATGCGGACAGCTGTGCAGCAGTGGGGTGACATGGGAAAGCAGTTAAGTTTTGCTGTGGTTAACCTTTAGATGATGTCAGCTGACATCTATAAAGAAATGCTCTCCAGACATGTGGAGATATGGGTGAAGACCAGAAAATCTGTTGGAGGGAAAGAGAGGATAATCTGAGTGTTATCAGCATAACAAATATAGGAGAAGCCATACGAGGTTATGACTTTACCAAGAGAACTTGTTTAGAGAGGGAAAAGAAAAGGTCCTGGAACTGAACCTTGTGGAACTCCAGTTGTGAGTCTTTTTACAGAGCGTTTCCAAGATACCTGATAAAAATGACCTTTCAGGCAGGAAGCAAGCCACTGCAAGGCTGAGCTTATGATTCCAAGACTAGAGAGGACAGGGAGGAGAATGTTTTGGTTGACTATGTCAAAGACAGCTGAATGGTCAAGAACAATCCAAACCAGTAATACTCTGGATGCTGTGGCAGCCTGAAGTTTCTCAGAAATAGCCAACAGTGCTGTTTCTGTGGAGTGAGCTGCCTTGAATCGAGACTGGTTATGATCCCTGTATGTCATTCTGTGTGAGAAAGGTAATAACTGGTTGTAGGCAGCACATTCAAATATTGTTGAGAGAAAACAGAAAAGTGATACCGGTATGTAGTTGTTGATGTCTGTTATTTTACAGTTTGCATACGAGATAAGAATAACTATGGCCCTATTACATTCAGGAGAAACACAACCAGACAGTTAGTTGTTAATGATGAAGGAGAAGGGAAGAAGATCTTGATCAATCTTTTGTAACACTGGTGGTGGGATGGTATAAGATCAAGATTACATGCAGTGCATTTGCATTTTAGATAGTGGCAGGTGCAAATTACTGACTGCTCTTGTTTATCTTTTCCTCAAAGTCTTGGACAATGACTTGGAAAAGTCTTCACTACTTAAGGAACAAGAATGAGCAGGAGAAGCTGGGTTGAATAGCGTTTTTCAGTCAAAGGCTGTCTTGATGGCAGTCACATCCGATGGGAATGTGTTCAGAAGAGTTTAATAGTGCTGAAGATCTGCATCGTGCTTGGATGTCTTCCGTTTTCTCTTAGCAGATCTAAGCTCGTATCAGGATCCATGCAGCATATCTGACAACCAGGGAGAGGACCGAGAAGATTGTCTTGGTCTGGAGGACAGAGGGTACAGCAGATAAACAGATGAAGAGAGTGAAGAGATAAATGTGCTGGTGGTTGATTCCAGTTGAAGAGTAGAAAAAAATCCAGGTGTGGTAAAGTAGTTAGAACAATGGACATAACAGTGGAAGACAATGAGGTAGGAGAGAGGGTGTAGAGGTTGTGATGGAATGTAGTTACACATTAGGGCCATAGATCAATAGATTTTACTTGACCTTGTGAAAACTTTATGAATGAACAGTTGTGATATTAGTTTGTCTTTCTGTGTTTTTTTTTCTTTTAGAGGAAGTGAACATTCACCTCCTTCCTGAGTGTTTTATACGTATTTGCAATTTGGCAGCAGTGTTGAGCAACAAGTTGCATTTCAATTAACATTCTTTTCTATTTCATTTAAATTAGTTACGGTGCAGTAAAGCGGCAAATCCAAGTGATTGAAATGAGGGAACTCTATTTTTCAGCTCCTACCTGCATTAACTTCCCACTTAGCAGTGTTTGGCATTCATTATATAAAATAAATTAAAAATAGGTTGGGTGGTGTGTTTAGAGCACTGTGGAATGGACTGGTATTCCATTCAGGTAGCACGTTTTTTTGAACATAGTGAATTCAAGTATGCTTTAGTGACTACTTCCATTGTTAGATCCATGGTGATGAAAAATGCTGGGCTGGGTTCGGATTAAACACATACTCCATGATATTGTAGCAAAAATGATTTATTGTGTCCATTCGGAACAAGAAAAACTTGAATAAACTGTATGTAAATTAGGCAGTAATACCAAACTTAACGTAAGTATTGTGACCTGTTCGAAATGTAACATAAAGTATGCGTTCAGTCAGAACCCAGCCCAGTATTTTTATCACCATGGAACCAACAATGAAAATAGTCGCTACATAATATCAAAATAATGTGAAAATCCCCGCTGCATTTTCCATCTAACGCCACTAAAACTTCGACCTATGGCAATATGATCCTTAACCCGTGATGTCAACAAGACAATTCACCATAAAACGTAAAACACAAATGAATTATTAGTTTATGACCTTATTAAACTTTCCATTTTAAAACCAAAATTAAATAAATCAAAATGGCTGTAACATATACGCTCTGGCCCCCTTGAAACTGGCCCCCTTACAAGCCAACTGTAAGGTATAAACCCTACAGTGTATCCTAGGTCTGCCCTGGGGTTTCTGCTCAGAAGAAAACTCTGTCATGTAGAGCGCATCTCTGCACTTATATAGAGATCTACACTTATATTTATACGTAACATTTATATGTAATGCATTACATTGATATCATCTGCTTTTCTCAATTGCCCTGCTACTAAAGTTCCACAGTGGGTCTATAAGTCTTACATGTGGAATAGTTCAGTTCCTGTTTGGCTTTAAATACGCATTCCTTACGCTCATCTTTAACATATTTTCAGGTTTATAACTTACTTAAAAAACTTTATTGCATCTGTGTGTAGTTTATTATAGTTGCTAAATGTGAATTAGTTCTGCTCTTAGTTATTGCAAGTATAGTACAAGTTACATAAATGAACACCTGAATACTTTAAAAGGAAAGTTCAGACTTTTTAGAATATTCACACAAATGCAACATTTTATTGACTCCTCCTGATAAGTAAGTGACTCTGAGTAACAGAGTTAGAGATATCTGTCTGGTCTAGATCTATCATGGTGAAGCAGTCTGGATTCACGGGGATGATGAGACCCACAAAAACAGAAGCTTCAGCAAGTCCTAGGCCAATGTGTAGACTGCAGACACTTGTCTTTCTTTAACTTATCTACTAAAGGGCCACACAACTGCTCCAAAATGTACCTGCTATTGCTCCATCAAACAACTTGGGAAGACATCCTCCTATAGTCCTTAATGCAGCCACTCTCCTATGCAAAATTGCATAACCTGGATTTACATATAAACCCACTCCCTTTGGTCAAAGCAACTATGGAACAGCAAAATTCTGCCCTGTACTATATCAAGGTAGACTTGTAAAAAGCCTAAAACCAGCACTATGAATCCGGGGTTATGCCCTTTGGAATGCCCAGCACTTAGTCCATGACCAAGTCTTTTGTTAATGATGGGGGTATGGGGCGTGCTGGTCTGCTCACTGGTAAATACCTCCCAGAAATCTGAAAGCCTTTTGTAAATTTGAGGGCATATGACCTTATATGGAGTACACATACTTTTCTGTATGTACTTCCTTGTATATATTTCCACGATGCCCATGTATAATGATTTTTAAGGTTTATAGGCTTTTTATGTATTATGTTATAGTATATAATCTACAGACTGAACCACTGGATTCAGCTACAATAATTGTTAAAGAAGTGAGTAAACCTCATGTGAGTAAATCCAGCAACATTGCAGAGTTGAAGATGCTCTGTTTGGAGTAAATTTTCTGCTAAAAGGCCTAGTCGGTTACCGGAAACATTTAGCTGCAACAACTGGAAGTCACACTAGATACTGAAAGCAAAGATTTACATAGTTTTGCTTATAATAATATATCATACATAATTTAGCTTAGTTAATAAATGGCCAAGTTATAATATTCTGGTCTCATTTGTTTACTCAGGTTCTTTTTATCTACTTTTTGAAGATATTTTTTTTTGAAAAGGCTAAGCCCTGAACTCTGACATTTGAAAACTGCAGTATAAAGACTGGCATGGCAGAGAGAAAGAGGAGCATCTTGAGGAGCTATTTTACGCCACTAGATAAAAACCTTGGGAACCTCAATGTGTGTATTAAGGCTATTTGCTTTTTTGGCAATATAGTGTGCTTTTATATATATTGTTTCTGAACAAGAACTTGGGATCTTGTCTGATCCCACTTAGGCTACTGTAATAACCTTCTCTTTGGTATCTTTAACAAAACCAATCGCATACTTAAGTATATGCAAAAATGCACTCGATTGCTTTCTCACTCTGAACCAGCATATATCACCCAAGTTCTATTTCAGTCACTACCTTGCCATGCATTTAAAGTACATCTGTTAAAATATCTATTTCTATATGGTTCAGCACGAGCCTACTTATCTGAGCTGCATCACCCACAGGCCTGCTTTAACACTTTCTAATACGGTTTGCCTGGCTGTCCAAAAAATGTTACATTTTTTTATTTATTAAAGCATTATTATTATTATTATTATTATTATTATTATTATTATTATTATTATTATTATTGAAAAGTTATTATTATCTGAAAAGTAATACTAAGTTTTAAGTCATGTATAATTACTCATTCATTACTTGCATATTACTTATTGCTATAATTTTGTGATAAGCCAGGGGCAAACGTGCTAAGGGATAAATAGTGTTTTGCTATTATATAATTGTTTCTAAACAAAAACCTCAGACTAAAGGAAGGAAGAATTTATATTTTATTGCTTGTTCTCCAATAACAATTTTGTGCAGAATTCATGTCTACAAATTCAATTAATTTCAGTAATATTTTATTTTCTTGCCTAAAATGTCACCGGGTTATAACATGCACATGATTAACTACTTGCAGTAACAGTGGCAAAAATCACAAAATAATTCAGTGATCATGAAATGATTTCAGATTTAGCGTAGAGGATATAATCACCTTAAATCATCCCAACGGCTCTCTCTTAAATAAAAGTTCATAAGCTGCTTTTTATAATAAACAAGTATTGCTATCAGTGATAATAGACCTGTTTTGACTTGGTATTGGAGCAATTCCAAATTTTGCAGTATCAACACATCACTAATTGACACCCTGCCTACGGTGGTTGGTATTAATAAACAATTTTTTTCATTGAATGAGCTGTATACATAGTATGCATTGAAGTTTAGTGTGACACCATTATGTACAATGTATATTCAATTCAAGGGCCTTTGTCTGAGTGTAAAAATAGAAATTTAGGGACAAAAAAGTAATTACACCGTTCATTAGTGGAGGTCCGTGCTGCCTCACACCCCAAAATTGAGTGTGACACTTTAAATTAGTCTTTGCGGACGTGGAACATTTAGTTGCGCTAATAATATTTCTTTGAGCAACAAATTATGGTCCCTAATTAAGGTCCAATGATGACAATCCCAAGTCGAGCGTTATTGACATTATTATTTTTTCAAGCGTTAATTTGCGGGTCAATTGTGGTTTCAGTTAGAAATCCTTGCCTTCACAAGGTGCCGTCTCATTGCATTTGGTTCTGCCTGGTATGTGAGAGCTGGTATGTGTCAGATGAAAGTTTGAGAACCATTCATAACTGTTATCTAAATGCAGACTGTGTTTCATCATAATCAGCCATAATAACTGGCAAACACATTCTGCCTAAACTAGTCACACCAGTTATACCATATTGTCTGAATTAAACACATGAATAATCATTCATAAGCCAGGTTGAAAAGTGTCTCAAACCTTCTATTTAACTAGTGAAACCTCTTTTTGCAGTATTAATGTTACCTGATCAGAGTTGTGGGGAATTGTATGCCATTTTTTGCATAATCTGTCTTTTTTAGGCCAAAGTGTGTGATATCTGAAATTTGTAATGTGTATGTAAGCAAAAAATTGACCAAATCCAAATTTGCTAAATATTAAGCTTTTACTGGTCTCAACAGCAAATTATTGGTCTTATTGGTCTGAAATTTGCAAGAATTAAACATATAAAGTAACTTAGTATGGAATAGCCTTTCCCTTGGATCTATTAAATGTTTTTGAGCAAGATTTCAACTAACTGTCTGGTTGTGTTCTCAGTACATTACACAAGCATTATTGAGTAACATTTACTTTCCGATTTGTAAAAATCCATCTATAACTGCCATCTATTCAATCAAAATATTGTACCTGCAGAAGGGCAACAACTTAAAAAATTAGGTAAAGATTAGGTAAGGATTTTATCAGTAAGTGTGGCATACAAACCACTGGGACAAGGGATAAGACAAGGGATAAGATTTCATATGCATAAATCAGCACATAAACAAACAGACATGTACAAGCTCTATATAATACAAACAACATTCCATGAACATAAATCAAACCATGCAAACCCACATACATCCCAAAATAAACAGACCATTGGGCCACTAATTTGCATGCTCCAACTGTTAATGTCCAAAGGGAGAGTCAGTGCTCCTACAATATTCAATAATTAATCAGTATGACTTATTACCCCTTACTTATTCAGGGAAAATTAGCTTTACGTAAAATATTGTCATATATAGGAGCTGTACTATTATTTAGATATTTAGTGGCTCAAAACTCCCCAGGCCAGTGTGTGTGCGCCTTGCATAGTTTTGAGTATAGGTTACCCATTTTTATTTCATTTCACATGTTAACTATTATTAATAAGAAAAATGTAAACAATTTGAATAGTTTTTTTTCTACAACTCTCATTATTTTAACATTGCAGACATTCTTTTTTGTCCCTTTAGGGTCTTGTTTATTTCGGATGATTTCGGATTCCTGTAGATACCTTTCATATACTCCTGGTTTTATATAGGAGCTTGTTTTCAGAATTGTGATGGACCTCTTCAGGTGTGGCAGATTAATGAATGAATTTTCGTTTTTAACGGAAGTCCACTTCAACAATTAGCAAAAAATGATAGTGGCACAGATCTCAGGAGGGTTCTTAATAGAACATTTTCTTTGTTCTTGCTAAGTTTGTGACTAATGATTTGTATATAATATATATATACAAATAATAGTTGCATTAAACAGTCATAGAAAAGCATAAGTAAAACAAGTATCTTTTTTTGATTAGTACTTGTAATGTGGGGTGGCACTGTAGTGGTGTGTGTTTTCTTTAGCTTTGCATTTGGATATTATCTGCTTCTTATTGAATTATTTATTAATTTATTTGTTTATTTTTTTTTACTTTCGGAAATAACAGACCTCAAAAGTATCAGCATTTGTCTTAAAAGTAGTCATTATAGAAATATTAAGAATAATAATATTTATGTGTGTTTAAGGTAGTAGTAATTTCAGGCTGCCTAAGGTTGATTGGGCTGTAAATACCTACAGGGTGTGTGACGGAATTCATAGATTGCGAAGAGGTTGATGCATTTCGATGTACACGCACATACACATACTGTGTTTATACAATGTTGGCGCAGTTGTTCATTGGTTAGCACTGTTGCTCTCACAATTTCCAGAGATGCCAAATTGGATTCCCAGCCCAGACTCCACCATGGCAGAGGAACAATTTTAAGGAGGAAAATAGTCATTTAAAAATAGCATTTATGTATGGTTTGTTTAGTTAACCAGGCATGAAATTGTAACAAAAAATGGGTCATGCAGTAAGATAAAAAATACAAGCTTTAACCCACAGAAATGTGTGAAAGTAGGTTGTCATGTGTTATTTGTTTAAATTAGTTTTTGTCTACTTTTTGTCTTTATCTAGTCATCTATGTTTTATGTCGTGTTTAAGCAGAAATATAGAACGGATTCATAAACAAAACAAAAAAAGTCATGTCTATATTCAAAACATTGGTTATTCATTCACTGATCAGGATTTTAAAAAGACATTCAATTATAAACTCCTATTTAATACATTTGCCATCACACTTGACATGTTGTTAAAGCATCTGCAATGTCTCATGGAAAATATGTTACGTCTTCCATGCATGGAGTTTGTGTACTGTGCAATTGTCAGATCAGTTATCATCTAAGTTTAAAAGGCTGCACAATAAACAACACCTAACATTTAAAGGACCTGTCAAAGGAATGACATTTTGGGGTGCACCAATACATGCGCTGCATCTAATGTAATAATTAGAAAACCAACATAGGTAGACATCGGCTCTTCTAGAAGAGCTTCTTGTAGAACAAGTAGAAGAAAGAAAGGTCAAAGCAATCAGCTTTTAATCATACATCTGAGATGTGTGTAAGATTGCAGTATGGTTTGTGTCTATAACATTATATACATTATATACTGTACATAAATAAACCAAGACAAGCTGACCACTTGAATAATGAATAATTGAATAATGATGATCTGATTACAACAAACCATTCTGTGTGATATAATACATATTTTAATACAAATCTTTATTTACTGTATTTCGATTCAGTAGTCTCATAATAATTTCTGCTTGTACGTATACAAGTATGTATTGTCTTTTACTGCTATCTCAATTGATCCATCGATCCATTATCTTCTGCTTAATCCACATAACATCTGGGGCCCACCCGGAAACTCTGGGCACAAGGGGAGAAACAACCCTAGATGGGGCTTCAATCCATCGTAGGGTGCACACACAGTCATGCACACAGTCACACACTAAACGCCACTTTTATAGACACCCAATAACCTAACACGCGCCATCAGATTGTGGGAGGAAACCGCAGTACCCGGTGTAAACCATTATATTTTAAGGGAGCTCAAATGCCTTCTGACTGATTGGCATGTATTCTTCTGTGGTCAGTGTTATTTGTACTCAAAATCATCCATTAATATCCAGTCCTTTGCATAGTCACATAGGAAGAAATTGTGTTTTACATGTCAGTGTTTAAATGAATTAAAGGCCAACTCGCCTACAAAAAGCATGTGGATCAAATGATTTTTCTTCCTGATCAGTCACAAAAAAATCAAAGCTCCATGGTTATGGCTTTGTACACACAGCAGTAGGCACAATAACACTTATTTGGACTTGGTGTCAGTTATTTCTTTTGTTTCTTTCTGTGATAAAATGCTACACAGATATAATGAACAGCATAACCATTTAAATGAGCATATTAAATGTTTAAAACCGAATTACAAAAATTGGTGGGTCATCCAGACCAGAGCTTAAAGTGCAGGTTTTACTTGCAATAGCAATCTGACAAAGCAACACAAGTTGTCAGTTATTTAGGGTAGGTAGGTAGTCAAGTACAAAAAAAAATAAAAAATAAAACAACATGTACAAAAATGATCAAATTAAAAAAGCTTGACAGACATTATATATAAAATAATATACATTTTATAGTAGTGTTAGTACTAGTACTAGTATGCGATTCCACTTCTTCACAAGCATAATAATATAGTACCAAATCATATTCTGTCTGCAAGGTGGCCCTGTTTTACGATGGTCCTATTTATGATTTTTGCTTACCAACTTCACAATGCTAGGTCAATAATACACATTTAGGAAACAACTGTGGTAGCCTAGCGGTTAAGGTACTGGACTCTGGACCTGAATGAACCTGATGGTCCAAAGGGTTCAAATCCCACTTCTGTCAAGCTGCCACAGTTGGGTTCTTGAACAAGACCCTTAACCCAACATTGCTTGGATTGTAAGACTGTATAAGTTGTAAGTCGCTCTGGATAAGGGTTTCTGCTAAATGCTGTAATTGTAAACTGAATTTGGAATTTGGAATTTTTCAACAATAAAACTCCTCCATGCAAAACGAGGAATTTAGGAGTAAGGAAAAGCCGTATTCAGGACAAATACCATCTTGTTTGATCTTTTCACTTTTAATACACCATTCAATACATTATATGAGACATTCAACACTTTATTATAAAAATAAGTCTTGTGTTAATGGTCTTTCCCAACTTGTGGTGAATTTAAGTGTTTTAGCCATGTTTAGAGTTCCCCATGCTATAAAATATGCAGTGCATATAAAACTCCTTGATTTAGGATGCATTCAGCCTATAATGTTTTTTTTAAATCTAAACCCATCATAAAACAGAGACTACATATAGTGGATCTGAATGTTTTCTATTGAAGCTGATTCTGTCCCACCTGATTTAAGGACATTCTATACTGCTCACAGAAATTAGGGGATACTTTAAAATGAAATATGCCATAATTAAATATAGACCCTAACTTTTGTGAGCATTGTAGTTATAATATCCTAATATACAGGGTGAGTCAGGACAGGACAGGTGGCATGCCTTAGACTTTTCGCAAAGGATGCCAAAACCAGGTTCTTTTGTCGTTAGTGACCTTCGGCCAACCACTACCTGGCTTGTGTTCCTCTGAATTTGGCTATGGGGGATGCAACAGTGCTGTGTGAAATTGATGGACTTTGAGTGTCAAAGTTTTTCTGAGGTTGTTAAAATCTGTGGCTATGATATAGCAGCTGCTTTCCCAGGACCTCAGAATCACCTCAGTGCTCTTGTCTTTTGTCAATTCCATTTTCAATTACCTGTGATGAACAACAAGCGTTTAGAACTTTCTGTGTTATTAACTTTTGATATTGCAAATCTGATTGCTGCATTAGATTTATGAGACAAGTCTTGTCTTCATTGATTTGCTACATGGCCACCTTCCCATTAGAAAAACTTGCCCTTGATCCAATATGGCATCCTTTAAGATGTCGTTCAAGTTCCTGGACATAGTCTTAAAGATAAATCCCTTCACATATTACTTGTTGGACTATTTAGAGCTATTTTTCTTTTTGTTTCTGAAATAAAACGGTGTCCTTTGTCTTTTGACTCACACTGTAATGTCACAATTTTGCTTTCCAAGATAAAAATAAATACATAAATAAAATGTCATTTAACTTCTATACTTATTTGTATTTTTTTTTGTACCATACTTTTGAAGGAGTGAAGGACAAAAGGTCCTACTTTGTTTTTTTAACAGCAGAACAATAATAATTAAATCCATGTTGACATTTGGCATTGCCAGATAATCAATATTTGACTATATAACTTAAAATTGCAAAATTGTATTTCATGGCAAACAACTAAATATATTACAACTAAGAGGAGAGGTTAGAATAAATAAATAGCATTGTTTGTGCATATTATATGCATTCAGTATGGGCTTTAATTTTCCTTTTTTATTTGCTGGCTTGTTTATTTATTGCAGCATACAAGCTGGTCAGAGTAAAGGACAAGCAATTCCACGCCTTTACCACTGTGTGGTCCCATATGTAAGCTTAATGGTTTAGCGCAAATTTAAAAAGATATTAGAGAAAAATATACACATCCCTTAATTAGGTATACCTCCTTGTTTCTACACTCATTGTCGATTTCATCAGTTCCTCTTAGCATATAAAAGTAGCTTTACAATTACAGATACAATTACCTTCTGTTTCTCTAAATATGTTGTTAATCCCCTTTACTTTGTTTTTTAATGGTCAAGTTCCATGCAGGAGCATCACAATTCATGTATGATTTTGAGTTGTGGATCATTCTCAGCAGCATTGTTGCTGGAGTATTTAAATACTGTGTTACTGTGTACTGTGCAAAACTTCTTTTTAGATACAAATGTTCTATTGATTTATCCATTTTATTTTACTTATTATATCTTATTTTATGTTATTCTATACTATCTCCCAATTTTATTGTTTTATTTCTATTTTGTCTTATTTTACTCCATGTAAGGTGACCTTGAGTGTCAGAAAGGCACCATCAAATGAAATGTATTATTATTATTACTATTATTTTTAATAATAATTCACTGTAAAGTGACATAGCAAATCTGTTGTTGCAAAGTTTGTGTTAGTCATCCTCCAATCCTTTACCAGTGCTCATATGATGCTGCGTAGAGGATGCTGGTGGTTGGGGGCATTTTTATAGGTGGACAGTTTTCAGTCCAGCAGTGACACTGATGTGTTTAAAAACCCCAGCAGCACTGCTCATTCTGATCCACCAACATAACACATCAGCACATTGCTATGTCAGTGTCACTACAGTGAGAGTGGTACACTGCCCAAAATAGTACCAGATCTGTGGTAGTCATTTTGGGGTCCTGACCATTAAAGAACAAACTTAAGGATGGTAACACAGTATGTAGAGAAGCACATGGACTACAATATGTGATTGTTGAACTCCAAAAAGCCTCTATATGTTATGAACTGATCAAATCAAGAATAATTACTACATTAATATTAGCTTTACAAAATTAATACATTCAAGTGCACTAAATATATAACTAACTAGATTCCCAATGAGATACCAAATTTATAAAACTTAAAATATCTAATTTCAAATTCCCTATGCATTCATTAAGGTTATATTTTGAGAGTCCTTGTTTTAAGTTTACTAATTTATTATTTGTCTTCATCCAGTTAAAAACACTTTGTACTGCCACTTGAGAACCATTGAAAGTTTAATTAAAACTGCTTGTTAATACTTGGTGCAATTTTCCTTTTCTTTTACAGAATCATTTTTCATTTTGTGAAACCATTAATTACTTTTACAAAGCTACAAAAGTACAGCACCAGAGCAGCTGGAACATATGTTTAAAGCTTTTTAAATTTATAACTTATTCTTTTGTATATTACAGGTGATCCTCATCCTTACCAAGCTTTATGATTTCCACTTGGGCAGTGTGACAGAGAGCTCCCTATGGAGGTAAGAAATGTCACACCTTGGTTCTCACTCTGCATTCTTCTCCCTACCTTCTCCTTCTGTCCTCTTTTCTATATCCACTACAACACTTTTTAGACTGTTTGAATCATCTCAGTTGTAGTTAACAAATGATAAAGATGTCCCTAAGTTGGAAATTAGTAGGCCAGTAGAAGGTTGTCATTACATGTCATCTGGGCTAAGCAGACAACCAGTGAAACAGAGAAACAGAACGAAACAGAACAGACTTCGCTCAGCATAGAGGCCAAAATAACAAGAGGGGTCAAAAAGGCCTCACATCAAGCACCAGCCAGTTGCTAGTTTCAAAATCCAGGACAAAGGCTCTCTCTTCTTTGCTATGCTTATTACACATAATAGTCTGGCTTGTATTTAAGCAATATAACAGGAGAGTGTGTGTTATCCTGAAATAACAAAATTGGAATGCCATAGATAATCACAGCTGTGATGTTATTTGAGATAACACACAACTTACAGTTACATTGCATTTATACTGCTTACAAAAAATAGGGAATATTTAAAAATATTAACTATTATAATATTTAATACTATAGAATGTGAAAATGTTTATTGGTTACAACAAAATACAGTTACAAAATAAACCAAAGAAGTGTTGAATTACATACTGTATATGCTTGAATACTGACAATACCTTCAGGCTAACAATTCCCTACCCTGCCTTAGTACAGTACACTACAAAAGCCATTTGTAACGGACTAAGTAACACTAGTTTGAAATGCAAATAATTTGAGATAAAAGTAAAAAAATGACTTAAGCAAAAATAAAATTCATTAAGAACTAAAAAAATAGAATTAAGCTAATTATTATGGTTATTCCATTATTTGTACATTTCAGAGGTTTGTGTGAATAAAGCTTGTTGTTACTTGGCATCGTGTCAACAGAGTGATACTGTTATTACATCAAAGTGAGAATGCTTTTCTACTAATCAGATTGTATGGTCGGAAGTAGATCTTGCATAGTGCCTCATATAGAGGCTAATACAACTGTGAATTGCAAAGTAGACTTTGTGAATGTGTTATTAAGTTGCTAATAGATTCAGTAAAACTTAAAGGCACCATGTATTTGGCTAACATTTTTATAAACAACATTGTTTCATTAATCACTGTTTCCTCAAATTGTGTTTACATTTCTGATGTTACTGCAAAAACACAGTTTGTAAATTATTGTTCACCTCCCTTGTCTTTAAGCATCTTTGAATGTACATTTTCTGTTTCAGCATCTCTGAATTTTGAACAACATTTGAATAATTGTTCTCTGCATTATTATTTTTGTTTGTTCTTAAAATTCTTTGACAGATTGCTATGTAACATCTGGTTCATTTGTCTATACAGTCACTTAGAAATATTGATCATTGCTGGTTGCAAGTTTTTGGGGCTTGTTTTTGAAGTGTAGTTGTTTATATGAGTTTACTTCTTGATCTCGGTCTCTCCAATATTACTGCAATTTAGTTTTGTTCAACATACAAGTTAAAAGAAAGATGAACATTATCACTATTATTAAATGTTAACTGGCCAAATGGTCACTCTCACACATTTGTACTAGCTGGCCTGTTTTTAGCTTTTTAGCTTGAGGAGCCAGTTTGCTTATTTTGGCCTTGTTGGGGAGAGCTATATTGTTTCATTTTCATCTGGCAACCATGTCTGATCCACTGTGTTATTTATTGAGTGAGATTGAGTGCTGTGTCTGTTTTGCTTGGTTTTTTAAAAAATGCTCTAGTAAGCTGGCAATAACATGAAATTGCAGTAATGGACAGCAGCTGGGCTCCATTCGGCATGGGCAGATCAGAAGTATTTCAGAACAACTTAGCAATTGATATGGAGTTGACCTTAGTATATGTGCATACTTGCTGAAAGTTTGATTGTGACTTGTTTTGAATGTGGCAGCAGTTCTGGGTGTGTGTTCAAGTCAGGTGTTGATTGAGTTTTGAAGTGTAATAGCAATAAAAATATTAATAATTATTATTGTATCCAGACATTCAAGAGTGAATGGCTGCTCTGTTTGCCCCAAAAAAGTAGGAATCCTAACTGGATTCAGTTTAAGATATGAAGGTGTACTATGATGTTGGCAGCTGCCATGTGGTGGGGGAATTTTGGAATTTGTCTTAGAACAACTAAATGTAACAGGAGACGATAATGTAAATAACTTTTCCATTACATCATTAAACCAAAATACAGAGTCTACTTCGCTGTTTTGGTATGTGAATGAATGTGTGGAAACTACTCAAAGAAACGTTTCAATGAACATGCTCAACTCTAACAACTCTGACACAGAAGCAGATGAGGCAAAATTACCTGAGCCAATTGAAAGGCTCAAAGCCCAACAAACTGAGACAAAGAGTGATTTAATCCATCAAGAGGGTATATTTTGTGTTTAGAAAAAGCTTATTTGGAAATTATTCAAGCCTTAAGTAAGTCAGTACCTCTGGCATTTTAACCAATTATACATTGATACGTGTTCTTGTTAAAAAATAGTGCCAACAAAAGCCAGTACCTTCTGCTTAGAAACCAAATGTTAATTTGAGTTTGAGAAAGCTTGATAGCTCTTAGAATTGGTTAATTGGTTTGTCTCCTTCTTGTAGTTTTTGGATCGGGAAGTGGACTCAAGATATATTATCGGATACGGATTATCAAGATAAATGGGAGGCAACCAGAGGAAACCATCTAGAGTCACAGGTTCCTGTCTATGGCACAGGTTCTGAATACTGATGTAAATGTCTTACAAAAAATCTTAAAAAAAAAAGTCTTTAAAAAAATCTTAGTTTTTTTTTTTTTCTTAATTTTAATAAATGTGTGTGTGTGTGTGTGTGTGTAAGATTGATTGTTGTGTGTGACAAGATTCCAAGGGATGCCATCATGCATTTGGCCATATAAGGTGGTAGGTGTTAAGATTTGCCTTTTGCGTTTTCTTGCATCAGAGTGGAATTTAAATGGATCTAATGCAGTCAGGGGCATTTTATCAGAAAGCTGCTATGGTAGATAAAAAGAAACATTAAGGTCATGAGTCAGGTTATGCATACACACGTAATGACAGTTTTTTTTATGCCTGAGTGTGATAAAATGCAACTTAGATGCAACTTACATGGTGTTCTGATTTCTCACTTGAGCAGGTTAAATCCCAAATCAACAGGATTATACTTTAGGAATCAATTTTCTAACACATTCTTAAAAGAATTGAGATGAACAGCATTGGATCTGTTAAACTGCAATTACTTACTAATTAGGTTTTGCTTTCTCAAATCCACCTTCACCATAATGTACATTTAAATAATTGTAGCATTGAAAAAATATAATAAAGTGTCCAAATACACTCAATATTTTTGTATCCACTAACACAAGTGAAAACCTGATGCAGATTTAGAAATGGTTACAATAAACACATTTTCTACAAGAGTTGGTTCAATAACAACTTCCCATTTTCTCTAAATGGCAAACGTGTTTTAGTAAAGATACAATATTATATTTTTCATAAATATTCCACATTAATATTTTTATATAGAAGTAACTAATACTTGCAATAAAATTGTTGTAGTTACATAGGTGAAAAATAAGAGTGCAAAAAGTTTTAACTGCAGCAGTTTATGAACAGCCAGTCTCCAATGGCTACTATTAAACAAGAGCAATTTCAGTTCTATTGAAATGAAACTACCTTGACTAGACTTTTGTAGACGTTTACTATGAAAGTTCATTATTGTACTGTTTGTTACAATATTGGAATCCATCAAATGTTTAGAAAGCTGTGTTTTTAATTTAACAACCTTTCCAAGCACAATTATAATGATTGATCCATCCTCGTCCTAACGTTTCCTCCAATTATAGTTTTTGAGCAGACAGGTTCTTTGGCTTATGTTAAAATTCAGCAGCACTAACCCAAGCTCCAGACAACCTGGAAAGTCACAAAGCCCCTTGAAATCCTCTGTCTGCAAGCAGCCGGAGCCTCAATACATCACACTAAAGACTGGCACTGCACAGGGATTTCATATTGACAAAACGAGGGCGGCCATGATAATATTCGGCTTTCCACAAATTAGTTCTGTTGGGATTTAACTGGTTCCATCTCAAGAACAACTGTACTTTAAAGACTTACTCCACTTCTTTTTTAAACTGCATCTGATACCATGCTGGATTGTTGCTCTTCCCACCCAGTTCCGTTGTTAATTGAGATCATCATTTTGTTACGCTAACAGGCTGCCTGTGTGATTTGAAAATGTTGTGGCAGCCTGGAAGCGTCTAGACAGCTGCTGACTTTTAGAGAAAGGTCAGCAGAGTCCCACCAGCCTAAAAGGAGTTCCAAAAAATGGACGTGCCAGTTTTAATGAATGGTGTGACCTTAAGCAGTGGAGAGAGATCAGTCATTTTTTTGTGTGTGAGATTGCATATGTGGCTCTGTTTCGGGCTATGAGTCAATATGAGAGAAACACCTGGGCCTGATTCACAATTATTAAAAGTTAGATAAGGCTGCACTATATAGCCAGAAGACTGTGTATAGTCAAAACTTTCATGCAATAATATTAGGTATTAATATAGGGTTTGAAGCAGCCTTTACTGTACTAAGATTGCATGGCACTGGATTTTGGAGTATGACTGTGAGGTCAGACACAACAGGAATAACCCTAGACAGGGTGCCAATCCATCATAGGGCACATACACACACACACACACTCATATACACATACACACTAAGGGTAGTTTTTGGAATCATCAGTTAAACTCACACGTCTTGAAAAAAAAAACATGCAGAGAAAATACCCATGCATGCACAGAGTGGACATGCAGACACCACACAGGCGGAGCCCAGGGTCGGGACTGAACTGGGAATCACAGAGCTGTGAGGCGGCACTAACCACTGCACCACCATGCTGCGCCCGCATTACAATTACCATATTAAAAAGTAAACTAACACTGTGTGTTGATTGCAGTGGTGCAATAAAGAAAAAAACAGTAGAGGTACATTTAATAATTTAGTAGACACTCTTATCCAGATGTAATTACTGCTACAGTCTTTCAGTTCAAGGAACTGTGGAGCCAACTATAAGAGACTGACCAGAGGAATAAGGATTTTAAGCTTCTGGTTTATTGTTTCCAGTACCTTAACTACAAGACCACGACTGTCTAAAATTGTCACCAGGTCTGTAATTGAGATTGATTGTCTCATCATGTGTGATGAAGATAATGAAAAGTGAAAAGCAGTCATGAAATATTATATTAATATAATCTTTTAAATATTAATCTTAGAAATATTTTATATTTGTAATTGTGGGAACTTTTAGAATTTCACAGGATCACTTGTGTGTTAGAAAAGAGAAAGTACAGTACACATTTAGTGTGTCATTAAAGAAAAGGTTTTGTACCAAAACCTGTTCATTTCTGTAGTGAATTGATTTACTTATATAATTGAGTTGCTTAACTGTGGTCTTATAAATGCAAATAACATCTTTGCTTATTAATACAAGATGATTATTCATGTTACTGTGAGGGTTGGGTTTAGTAATTTTCTATCCTATGGATTTTCTTTCAAGAAATCCAACAAAATCCAATCATCCATGTGATTATTAGGCAATTTCCATGAGACTGTAATGGTAAACAGTATAGGTATGTACAGTATATGTAGTTATTGACAAAACAAAATGTGTGCATGTGTGTGTTTGTTATATGTAATGTATTACAAACCTACATGGACTGTGGTAGCCTAGCGGTTAAGATACTGGACTCTGGACCAGAAGGTCCAGGGTTCAAATCTCGCCTCTGCCAAGCTGCCACAGTTTGGTCCTTGAGCAAGGCCCTTAACCCACAATTACTTGGATTGTAAGATTGGTATCAGTTGTAAGTCGCTCTGGATGAGGGCGTCTGCTAAATACTGGAAATGTAAAGGTAAATGTATGTGGAAGAAGCTACGCTTCTTAGCCTAGAAGCCTAGCCTACGTCCGACACGTATTCGCCGCATTTTTTTTGCAATGTGAAAGTGAAGGTGGAACTGATGATTCGGATGTCCAGAGAACACAGCTGCCATTGCATAGCTGCAGACTTCAAAAACGAACACCCAGAAAGACCACCAAATTTACATAGCACTGTTGCATTCCTCATAGAAAAATTCAGAGTAACTGGGACTGTGGACGAAAAGACACGTAGTGGTGGTCCGAAGACCATTTCTGACAAAGAAACCTCAATGATGGTTTTGGCAGCCTTTGCAAAAAGTCCATGTGACTTATCCTGTTAATTTATTGCCAATTGAGCATTTATGGGAGCAGCTAAGATGCCAGCTTTAGCACACTTTAAGCGTACAGGATCTATAGGCCCAGGTGCACAGTCATAAGGATCCTTTGTTTTATGCTGCATATGTGTATCAGCTTTTTTATTCTCTGCATCTCTGCATATTTTCTGCTTTGGAAACTCACCATACTCCGCCATGTGTTTGTTCTTTAAATGGTATTAGTTGTGTTGATATAAGCAACAGTTCAAGTGTTTTACAAGACATTAACAACAAGAAACAAATAAAAAGGAAAACATGACAACAATGGTAAATTAACTTGATTTTAATGTTGTCATGACATAGAAAACATATCATAATGACTGATTATCTAAACATTGGTAAACAACCCCCTTCATGCCGAAGGAAAACATCTCCTTTTAGGTCTTTTTCCTAGTGAACTTCAAATACAGAAAAAAACATGGAAATAAAATCTATATGTTTGTGTAAGTAAGTTGTGATTTAAAATGCATTTTAACAGATGTATGAAGTAAAATATGTAAAAGGAATTAAAGCTAATTAAAAAAGTGGGAAAACAAAAAATGGCAGTTTTGAAAGAAAATGAATTGAAATGCTAATTATAGACAGGCATGTGTCATAAACTTTTAAGCTTCTTCTTCAAATGGCATCAGGGACAACATTCTGAAACCATGAAGATTCAAGGGTTAAGAAATTGGACTGTGAACCTGAAGGTCAAATGTTCAAATCCCACCTCTGCCAAGCATCTACTTTTGGGTCCTTGAGCAAGGCTCTTGGTCCACATTTGCTTTGATTGTATAAGCTGTTAGTTGCTCTGGGTAAGAGTGTAAATGCTGTAAACATAATCCTATAACTTTGGGCACGGCTCAGGCCACAATCTTTAGCTATGTTAGGTGACGCAAGTGCCTGGGTTGGAACATGCACAATATGACCAAAAGTGTGTACATCCCTTCTAATTAATGAGCACAGCACTTTCAGCAATACCACATTTATAATATAAGGCATGCATTTCTGGATACACCATAGGCAAGCAGCAGTAGAAGAATGGGTTGCACATTACAGTGACTCTCAAAATGACAAATTTATATATTGAAAAGGCTATTATAGATTCATGGATGTTAGCATACTAACACTTATGTCTTGGAGGTAATATTTGGGTGTCCACAATCTTGTGGCAATATATTGTGTCTAACAATGATATCACTAATACGGTGCATCCGGAAAGTATTCACAGCGCTTTACTTTTTCCACATTTTGTTACGTTACAGCCTTATTCCAAATTGTATTA